>JARQOC010000004.1:584140881-584244796 GCA_033576535.1 Allobates femoralis | reverse complement strand
AGAAACTGAGTATTATCTGACAGAATTGCAGGGGTGTCAATACTTTTGGCCACAACTGTATCTGCTAACATTTTCTAATTCCTCACTCTAAGCTTTCTCTACTCATGTCTTTCTATTATTTATTCTTCCTTCCTGTTCTCTGTAAACTGCAAAATAAAAGATTGATTGCATCTGTAAATCACAGTGAGCTTTCTACTGCCCACTCCCCAAGGAATGAATATTCATGCATCATTACACAGACCCGCCCAGCTCTCTGATCTGTATTCTGTGTGACTGTAGTCGGCTCTCTAGGTGCAGGGACTCAAGGTGGAGGGAGGAGATGTGTTCTCTTAGCAGATGCAGCTCTGACATCTTCATTGTGTGCATCTGAGACATGTGTGTAATGTGTGCTCTGAGGTATTTCATTGTGTTTACATGCACATTTGAGCATTTGCTCAGCAGATACACACATTACATGTATGGAGGAAAACCAATGTTCATATAAACAGAAATCTCTCACAGGCAGCACAGGCTGGTGATGTTACCACAAGAGTTGTAGCACAAACACCTTCAGCAGAGGGGAGGGACAGAATACTAGCTTGGATAGGTGTGGATATTTAAATAACATTTACATACTGTGACTCTCAGACTGCTTGGGAGTAATGGTGAGCGAGTGGCATAATATTCGCACTCTCTATACTCAAAACGAGTACTTTTTAAAACTCGCATATTTGTCTGAATAGCGAGTCTGTTTGTCAATCAGTGATAGGCATCGCCCACATACATCCGGCCATAAAATTAGTATTTCCGGGACAGGGCGGGAGGGTGGGCTTTTTGGGTTTCTACTGGATAAAACACCTTGCTGTGCCACCCAGAGAGACCCTACTATTCAATCTGCGCTCACTGGGGTGCCAGGTCACTTTGTGTACTGAAGGGAGCCAGCAATATGTGTCAGATTGATTGCAATGGACACATCACTCATGAGCACCAGCAATACTCAACGAGTAACGAGTAGTGAATAGTAATGATTGCACTCGCTCATCACTTCTCAGGAGTCATAACAATTACTTTTACAGCTGCCTGCTGGGTGTGCAGGTGCTTATAGCAAGAGAACTACACAGGGTACAGCAATGATTTTTACATATTCTGAAAGGTCTGCCTGAGCACTATTCAAGGGAACTATTAGTATCATACGGAAAAATGACCTGACAGTGTCCCTTTAAGTATTGAAAATCTTTTAAGCAGAAATTACCTGAAGAACAATCCCTTTTGTCAACCGCTTGATGTCTTTAAAACTCGGTTTAAATAAGCACAATAGACTGAACAAAAGTTTTTGAAGGAGTAGTTAGAGCTTTTTTAGATAGTTTTCGGAGCAGAATCCACCTTAAAGTGAAGGAGCCGCGATTGTACATTTTGTATTAATAATAACTGATTATGTAATCAATTATTTTAATACAAAATTAAAGAGGACCTGTCACTCCCCTGGTGCATGGCAAATTAAATGACGTCCAGACGTCACACAGAGCAGAAGCAGAAGAGGAGGGCAGACTCAGTACAAGAGGAGGTGGCTGCAGACACATAGAGGGGACGTCACAGAACACACAAGGAGGAGGCAGGGAGGGCTGTGCCAGCAGCCAGGACCTCTTAATAAAATGTAACCCAGACGACCTCTTAACTGTAAGGTTTCTAAAGTCTTTTTTAAAGCTTACAGGGGGGCTAGAGACATGGGGGGACTCCTTCCCTGAATGCAGCGGATTTGCAGGTGTATGACGACCATTATACCCTCCAATTATGGCAGCCTCTGCACATAGGATCTAATGGACCGCCGCAGACCCCAGTCACTGTATTGTGGCTGTGATCTGGACATGTCCCGTGGGCTATCCACATCACAGCTGGGAGGAGATAGGCGCCATCTTTGTGAAGCCCATAGCATGTGCTATGAGCTGCACTTACACTTTCCCCTAATATCTGGGCACAGTCGTCACTGCTACCCACTGGGTGGGACACTCCTCCCTCATTTCCTGGGCTTTTCCGATTCCCCCATACACCTCCGATCCCCTTATCCCCCCCTCCTCTCCCAGGCTTCTCTGATGCCCCCACACACCTCCAATCCTTATTTCCCCCTCCCTCCTCTCCTGGGCTTCTCCGATGACCTCACAAACCTCCTATCCATGTGTCCCCTCCCTCCTATCCTGGACTCCTACGATGCCCCTACACACCTCTGATCCCTTTGCCCACATCCCTCCTCTCCTGGGCTCCTCCGATCCCCCCACACGCCTCCAATTTCCATCCACCACCACCTCTCCCTGTCTCCTCCTGTGCTGAGTGCAAGCTGAACTGTGACAGGAGGAGCTGCCGGACACTGAGCTCTGGGGTGAGGTGAGTCCACATGACAAGGAGTGATGGATGGGTGGATGGAGAGAGAACCTGCTTGGGTGGATGGCTGGAGAGAGAGCCTGCATGGATGGATAGGTGGGTGAATGGATGAAGAGACAGCCTACATGGTTGGATGGATAAGTGGATGATGATAGAGCCTGTGTGCATGAGTGGATTAATGGGTAGATGGAGAAAGAGTCTGTGTGGGTGGAAAGATGGGTGGATGGAAGGATCTGCATGTAGTTTTGTGTCTACAACAAAATGGCTTCAATTTATGCCTCTAAACTGCTTCCCTCTTATGATCCATTTGTAAACACTCAGAAGGGGAGGGGGGAGAAGCTGATCCAAGCCACATTTTCAGCTCATGATAATAATAATCTTTATTTATATAGCGCCAACATATTCCACAGCGCTTCACAATTCAGAGGTTCATATTCAAACAATCATAAGAAACAGTTTTCAGAAAATACAATAATTAAAGCAAAAATAATGATAGCCCTGTTCATAAGAGTTTACAATTTAACAATGAGGTGGGGTGACATAAAGTACAGGTACTTATTTACAATGATGGTATAGTCAACTTGAGGAAATAGGGAATAGATAAGAGCAGCATAAGTGGCCACCAGCCATTATTTGTAAATCATTTGAGACTGGTGGAGCAAAAAGGCAAAGTCTAAATTACTTTGACTAGGAATCATGATAGGCCGCCATAGAAAGATGTGTTTTTAGGGAGCGCCTGAAACTATGTAAGTTGTGGATAGACCTAATTTCTTGGGGTAGAGCATTCCAGAGAATTGCTGCAGCTCGGGAGAAGTCTTGGAGCCGGGAGTTGGAGGTTCGGATTAATGCAGAAGTGAGTCTAAAGTCACTTCCAGAGCGAAGAGAACGGGTGGGGTGATAGACAGAGTTGAGGGTAGAGAGGTAGGGAGGTGCTGCACTGTGAAGAGCTTTGTGGGTGAGAACAAGCAGTTTGAATTAGATCCTATTGTATATAGACAGCCAGTGCAGTGACTGGCATAGAGCAGGAGCGTCTGAGTAACGGTTAGCTAGATAGGTGATCCTGGCTGCTGCATTAAGGATGGACTGGAGAGGGGAGAGTCTAGTGTGGGGGAGACCAATTAAAAGAGAATAACAATAGTCAAGGCAGGAGTGAATCAGGGCCACAGTGAGGGTTTTTGAGGTTTCCATGGTAAGAAAGGGGCGGATTCTAGAGATGTTCTTCAGGTACAAGCGGCAAGAGCGATGTTATAGATGGGGTGAAGGAAAGATCAGAGTCAAACATAACACCCAGACAGCGAGCCTGCTGACTAGGCACTATTGTGGTGCCGCACAGTGAGAGAGAGATGTCATATTTAGGGAGGTTAGTGGAGGGCGGGAGCAGAAGAAGTTCAGTTTTTGCAATATTGAGTTTTAGATAGAGAGCAGACATGATATTGGAAACTGTGGTTAGTCAATGGTGTTCTTTATTACAGCCGGAGTAAAGTCAGGGGAAGAAGTGTATAGTTGTGTGTCATCAGCATAAAGATGGTATTGAAAGCCAAATCTGCTGATGGTTTGTCCATTCGGGGTTGTGTTGATAGAGAAGAGAAGAGGTCCAAGGACTGAACCCTGAGGGACCCCAATAGTGAGAGGAAGAGGGGAGGAAGTGAAACCAGAAAATGATACACTGAAAGAACAGTAAGAGAGATAGGTAGAAAACCAGGAGAGAGCCGTGTCCTTTATGCTGATGGAGTGCAGTATAGCAAGTAGGAGATGGTGGTCAAAAGCTGCAGAGAGGTCAAGAAGAATAAGCAGAGAGTGGTCACCATTACGTTTTGCTGTCAGAGGGTCATTGGTCACTTTGGTGAGGGCAGTTTCTGTAGAGTGATGGGGCAGAGACCAGACTGGAACAGGATCTAGAAGAGATTGAGTGGAGAGGTAATGGGTAAGGCGGGAGTAGACTAGGCGCTCCACGAGTTTAGAGATGAAGGGGAGATTGGAATTATTTGTGCAAGATGGGTCAAGAGAAGATTTCTTTAATAATGGAAAGAAAACAGGGGTTTGCGCCAAACTGCTATATTTGTGAATGGGGATTGGTGATATGACCCCCGTGCTCACCTTGTTTAGTTTATGTCATTTTTTCATGTTATTTTTATGCAAATTTTCATAATTTTATGTAAAAGAAAAATTCTTATGATAATTAGACTAGGAAAAATTCTTTTAAATAGAATTATTTTTGGTAATTTTAATTAATCTTATATAATATAAAATAATTCTCTGGTTTTGGTACATGCATATTAATTTTTCATTATTATAAATATAATTTCCTGGTTTTTATATAGAAATATAGTGCAATATCTGTGAAATAGTGAATGATCAATTGATTCTGATTAGAATCCGTTACTTGTATTACTATAGACTTGTGTAATATCCCCTCCCCCTTAATTTTGTCCCCTCCTCCTGTGTCTAGTATACTATTTAAGCATTCTTAATTTTGTATCCCGGCAATCACTTGAGAAAGGCGCAATCAGCGCCGAAACGCGTTGTGGAGACCGGGTACTTGATATTGGTACAATAAATCCGCAAGGTAATTAATCATAGAGCGGTGTTTCTGGCTGTGTCTGTAGCGCTAACACAATATCACATTGTTTAAATTGCATCTTTAATAATGGAGTAATGATAGAGTGTTTGAAGGAGGAGGGAAAGATGCCAGAAGAAAGAGACTGATTGAAGATTTTGGTTAGGTGAGTGGTCACCACCGGAGAGAGAGATTGGAGTAAGTGTGAGGGAATGGGGTCAGTATGCATGTAGTAGGACGAGAGGAAGAGAGGAGCCTGGAGACTTCTTCTGTGACTGCGTCAAATGTGGAGAGTGAGCCAAAGGAGAGGTGTGGTGGAATGGAGGTAGCATTGCTTGGGGGTCGAGAGCTGAGTTGCTGATGGATGTTTTCTATTTTCTCTCTGAAGTAAGAAGCCAGATCATCAGCACAGAGGTCAGTGATAGCGGCCTGCACTTTAGGACTGAAGAGAGTGTAAAAGGTGTCAAAAGGTTTCTTTGGGTTGTTGGAGAATGAGGAGATCAGGGTGGTGAAGTAGGTTAGTTTGGCGAGGTGACATGCAGAGTTGTAAGTTCTCAGCATAAATTTATAGTGAATGAAGTGACACGCGGAACCTGACATGCCCCGGGGCCATGAGGGTTTACTCAGGACCGGGACCGCGGCTGCTTCTGCTGCTGGCAAGGGAGACAAGGGGGTAGAGGCCCGGCCTTGTGGCCCTGGGGGTTGGGTTTGAAAGAGGTCTCTGGCCTAGTGGTATAGGGATGGTTGTCATGACGCCACCCATGGTACGCGGCTATTAGCGGCCACGGCTGCAGCACAGGGCTTCTGGGGATGATGGGAAGGTAGCTGTGATGGTTTTGCTCCCCACAGGCAGAGCAGGTCCCCAGGGCAACTGGGAGAGTCTATGGCAGTGGTAGGCTGTTGGGGGTGCACGACTGATGGTGTGGATTGACCGAAAGACACAAGGGTTGAAATCTCTGTTACCTTTACTGGCAGTAGTAGCAGGATCGGCCAGGGTACCGTCCACAAGAGATATTGGGAGTCCGGGCGCTTGGAAGCAAATTGGGATTCTCCTCACCCGGTGAATTCTGAGGTCTCCCTGTTGTGCTACTCTTGGCGGGTTCTGGCTGCCTGTAGCTAGGCTGCGACCCTCACTTCCTGTGTACAGTCTTTTGCCCGTATGGCAGCCAGCTTGAGCCCTCTCTGGGTCATTTTCCTCTGGCTACTCTCCCTGAGCTCTATGGTGCTGCTGTGCCTACTAGGCTTCGTGGTGGACGAGAGACTTGGAATCCTCCGCCCTCTGGTATTGGTTGCTGGGCCTAGAGTCCTCACAGCCTCGGACCCCGGTGTCCGCTCTTGGCACTCTGCACTGGGGTGAGCCTGACAACCGGCTCCACTCCCGAGACCTCCTTCTTTGCTTCTTCAGACCCTCTCCAATGGGTCCCTCATGCTAGCCTGTTACTGTCCCGGGATGAGTCTTACGCTGCTTCAGTTCACAGGACCTCTTCACAGCTCAACTAGGAAGTGAACTGCCTAACCCCGCCCTCAGACCAGAATTTATAGAAGGGAACCTCCCCTTGGCCTAATGTTTCAGAGCTCCCCCTTCTGGCCTGGAGTTGGGAAGGTGTTGTGTGTGATGGGCTTACCTGGTGTGGATACCTTCCCTTGCTTCCAAGCACAACATGACCCCCCAGGGGAGGCAATGTCATCGTGGCAACTGAACTCTAGTTTGCCACATTCCTCCTTGGTTGAATTCAGTATTCCTGGACAGAGGAAATGCTTTTGTACACACAAGGACATAAAATGACAACAACAGTAGATAATGAACAAAGTCTCAAAAAGTACAAAAACCAAGAACAACAGAGTCTTAAAAATGAATAACTACAAAAACCTAGAAAAATTTGAAAAACAGTCACTACGGCGCTTAGTCCATTCACCGATGGCTGGAAAAGAGTTATTTAGTGAAGTGGCTTTACCACAACCAGTCCTGTGGTTTATTGGTCTATATTTAATTAAAAACCCAAGAAGGAGTGAAACGTCATACAGAAAGTCCTGTAGGCACGGTACGCTTGGCAGTTGCTTTGTTACTTAGTTACTTAAAAAACACACATACACACAGTTGCATAGAAAAAGAAAAACAAAACATATTTACATAGTGAACCTGGTTACACTTGCCCACTCTTCTGGCTAACAGTCCTTGTAACGGGTTGGGGCCTGTCCTAAATTACTACTTGTGGATCTAAGCAGTACAGGTGTCTCTGATTGTCTATTGTGGTCTGTAGTGTCTACTACTGGTGGAGTGTGTGTACTATCTGCTAGTCGATGTGTGGACCTAGGTGGTACGGGCAGGTGGTCGTCCTTGACTCCCCATGGGAATGACAGATTCACCAAAAGCGAGAGGCTGAATTCCAGGTTCTGCTGCTGGTGGTGGCTCTTCAGCTCTCGACCACGACCACTTGGGGGAAGGTCAGCACTGGGAATACAATGGCTCCATTAATCTGGGTCCATGTCTTTTGGAAGTCTCCCAGCATGGTGTGTACCATTTCTTCCTTTGCTGGTTGGGGTTTAGGTATTGCCAGGGGCTTCTATTGACTTTTCAGCTGCTCAGGGCATCTCTTTAGGTGTTCTCTGGACACGGCTGCGGAGGTTTCCCCTCCATCCTTGCTGATTAGGCAGACTTTAGTGTTGTCAAAGTGGAAGGGCAATACGGTGTATGGCTCGGCCTCCCATTGGTCATCCATATTATGGACTTGCCGCTTTCTCTTCAGGACTTGTTCACCTGGTACTAGGGGGGTTGCAGGTGCATTCTGGTTGTAGGCCTTCTGTTGCTTTTCTCTTGCCTGTGACAGGTTTCTCTCAATGCTTTACTGCACTTGGAGGTTCTTCTGCTGGCATTCTGCATCGTAGTGTGCATCCAGTAAGTTGTCTTCAGGTGCCATAACTCCCATTTCCAAGTCAATAGGCAGCTTGCTGGGTCTTGCTCTCATCAAGTAGGCAGGTGTGAAGTTTTGTGGAGTTGGTGGGGTTTACAGTAATGTGGTTGTACAGGTCCACCAGGTCTGGCACCTTCTCTTGCCACATGCTTCTCTCTTCTAGTGGGAGTGTTTTCAGCAGGGCTGTCACCACCTGGTTAATTTTCTTGCACATGCCATTGGTTTGGGGATGATACGGCATTGTTCTGATCTTTTTGCACCTGTACAAGTTGTAGAACTCCTGTAACACTTCAGCCTTGAATTCTGGACCTTGGTCTGTCAGCACCTGTTCGGTGTAGCCGTGGGGTCTGCAGATGTGCATCTGGAAGGCTCTTGCGGCTGTTCTTGCTGTTAGGACTTTCACTGGCTGACAACCAAGAAGCGTGAGTAATGGTCTACAATGGTGAGAGCGTAGACGTAGCTGGACCAGCTTGGGGTCAGTTTCACGTGGTCCAGGGTCACCGGTTCAAGTGGCTGCTTGGTAACAATAGGTCGGAGAGGGGCTTTTCTGACTGTCACGATCCTTTCTTCGCAGGTTGCATGGGCCACAGTTTCTGCACCAGGTCTCAATGGCCTTCCATATGGCCACCCAGTAGAATCTCTCACGTAACAGTACCTCCAGCTTCTTCTACCGAAAGTGCCCTGCTCCATCATGGTATGCTTCTAGGACCAAGTAGGCGTCTCTCTTTGGGAGTATTATCTGCCACACCAGTTCATGGGTTTGTGAATTGATGTGTTACCTGCATAAATGAACAGCCTGCCCTTTTCTTTCCACAGCTGCTGCGCCTCTGGTGGGGCATTTTGGCCAGGACGTGCATCTGCTTCTTGACCAGGCTAATGGCAGGGTCGCTGTCTTGCATCTCTGCCAAACTATGGTGGGGTGGTGGGTCAAATGTGGCTTCCTGTATCCCAGGCCACTTGTCCTTCACCTCATAGGAACACTGGGACACATCCCTGCGGTGGAAAGATGGTAGCTCTATCTCTTCCAGCTCCTACAGGTCTCCTCCCACATCTGGCAAACGGGGCATCCTGGATAGTGCATCAGCATTGGCGTTCTTGTGCCCTGCCTGGTATTTGATGGTAAAGTTGTAGTTGGAAAGCCGGAGCATCCGGCGCTGTTCTATGGCACACTGTGCGACATTGGCACGAGTGTGCTGGCAAGATCTCTTCAAACTCACCAGCTATCAAAGCCGGCAAGTTTGAATTTACCGCTTTCCCAGTACAGTAGTCAATAATATACCAGCGCTTTGACAGCCGGCGAGTTTAAATTCGCCGCAAATGCTGTCCGCGGTCCTGAAGTATGCACCACACACGCACTCACACCTCACACTCGCAGCACACTCACATGAATACAGGCAGGCATACTCACCACACGCACCACACACACCCAAAAACACGCATATCACTCGCATCACTGTCATGCATCAAACACGCTCTGTGTTTGATGCACAACAGTGTGCCTTCAGCCTAAAAAGAGAAAAAGCAAATAGTTTTTGGAATTGTGACATTGTCTATGATGCAATACCCTGGAATATGATAGATTTAAGATTACTCAGTATGGTGCAAAGAGCAGCTCATCCTAGTGCATGTCAGCTGTACAGTAGGATTCAAAGCAGCTGCTCCCCCAAGTGTTTTAAAGTGGAATATCTCAAACTTTTAAAATTAGTTTTCATATTTTACTCCATGAAAAATATGATAATATTGGAACAACAAATTAAAACATAAATTCTTTACATTTCTGCAATTGTTGAAGAAAAACATTTTTTGATGGCACCTTCCCTTTAAAGAGATGATATGTGCACATACCCTTATGTGCATTGCCTTTGCTGGGAAGCAATATGGCACTGCATTTGATGGCAATTACGCATGCGCTACATAGCGCTTCGTGAATGCAGAAATACGCTATGTGTGAACATAGCCTAAGAAAGTTTTGGAGAAGTTCTTTGCAACCTTTTGATTGGATCATACCGAGGGGGAGAGGCTGGGGAGGTTAGCGGTAAGGTGATATAGGTCAGCATAAGGATTTTTTTCCAACCTTTTGATGACCCATTATAGTTCAGAAAAATAGAGGCCAAAGAAGGGGAATACATTACCTTGTCCCAATGTGACCAAAGGTGGCTATTTTTGCATTCCGATATGGGTAAAGTATGCAAGACAACAAAATCGATCTCTGATCATGAGCTCATGTGGTCTACTACATGGTGGATAAACTATCGAGCACGTGGGAGACAAATAGCAAATAAGGTGGGACAATTTATTTCTATCTAGTCCATTTACAAGAGGTGCCAAGTAACAGAGCACAAAGGAGAGGAGGTAACATAAAGGGAATCTGTCAGCAGGTCTTTGCTACCTCATCTGACAGCAACATAATGTAGGCAAAGAAACACGGAATCCAATGATGTATCACACAGATTACTGGTTGCAGCCGTTCTCATGCAATCAATGGCGCTTGCGCAGATTGAACTCGTCTGTGTCTCTGAGCACTGATAACATTGTCCTTCAGAGCTCTCCTGCAGTTCAGGAATATGACAGCACTGGAGGATAATGGGCTCCTTGTCCCTTCACGTCTGATTCTTCTCACGTCTTTAGCCGTTAATGTTTCTTTTGTTCTTAACTCTTAAGAAAAAAAACTTTATTTAATCACACAATAAGGGTATCAAAACCTAAGGGTGTGCTCACACAGTCTTATTTTAGCAGAGTTCTTGAAGTGATAAGCCTCCAAAATCCTCAAAAATTTGGAGTTTCCATTCAATCTCCGTCCCAAAAACTCAGAATAAAAATACTTACCGTACTCCAAGATTTCCCAACAAGAAAAACATGTTCACCTTGCATCTCTTCCAGGTAGTCAAACTATCTGTTTTTCAAGCAGGTACCACTTCAGGGCATTCTGTTTTTCTGGGCATTTGGGATCCTAAACATTTTTTCAGTTGTTTCTTGACCTGTTTCGGCACTTTTTGTTCAGTTGTGTTTTTAAAATGTTTTTTTTTTAAATCCATACAGCAGTTAACAAAAAAAATATAAATTTTTTATGTTTATTTTGGGAGGTGGAAGCACAAAATCAGCAAAATAATACCCGGGTTCTTTTCCAAGACTGTTTTAACTTTCCTATTCACACAGAGATGAAGCCGTCTTGTAGGTGCCGGACAGTATTGTTATGGAATGTCTTCTGTATCAGTTATATATCACCATACGTTAAGACTTTCTAGCTGTCTTCATCAGGGGGTCACCTGATGAAGGTGGCTAGACTGCCGTAATGCATAGTGATATATAATCAATAAAAAAGAAATTCCATAACTATCACTACACGTTATGGCGGTCTAGCCACTTTCATCAGGTGATCCACTTATGAAGGCAGCTAGAAAGTTGTAACATCTAGTGTTATATAACTGATAAAGAAGACATTCCATATCACTACACGTTACGACTTTCTAGCTGTCTTCAACAGGGGATCACCTGATGAAGGTGGCTAGACCACCATAACGCCCAGTGATATATAACCAATAAAAAAGAAATTCCATAACGATCACTATGCCTTACGACAGTCTAGCCTCTATCTTCAGGCGATACCCTGATGAAGATTGCTAGAAAGTCGTAACGTGTAGTGATATATAACTGATAAAGAAGATATTCCATAACTATTTCTCCCTGCCTCTGCTGTCTTGCGCCTTCATCTGGATTTTCTATCCCTCCTCCGTGAGGGCACAGTGGCTATTGCAGCATGGGAGCAGCTTTCAGACCTCTAACTACAAGACCTACGGTGCTCAAGGACCATGGTTGATCCCGCTTTATCCAGCAGCCCAGACACTTGTGCGGCATGCGAGGCTTCTACCGGGGTTGTGCAGGCGTGCACAACTCATATAGGTCAGTGAACTGCAAACCCTCCCACCTCCCCGCTAGACCACCTGGTATTACCCAGGACCCCTCTATTTTTCTTTTATTGCATTAATTTTCCCACTGACTTCTAGAATAAACTATTGAGTTTCTTCCTAATGGAAAACTCCTCAGTAATGGTCACTACAGTATATTAAACCGCTTGAAAGCCTAAAGAGTGTAGAAGATGTCAAAAAGATCAAACGTAAAAAGTCCATTTTTACATAGGTCCATTCATGCGACAAACAGGAAACAAATGCTGTGTGAACAAACGCTTAGGGTGTCAAACTGAGACAAAAAAGGAATTGTGAATGTGGGACATACCGGGAGTCGTTGCAAGCGGTATATAATATATTTACATTTTATTGTAGAGTATTCAATAAGAGGGATAACAAACCAAAGGGCTTACACAACATTGCACAGCGTAAACGGTGAACAATTGGCTCAACACAAATCTCTTCACTCCCAACGTCTCATAGAGACTAAATCTTGGACAACCCAAGATGTTTAGGCAACGTCTGGGTATTTCCACAAGAAATGACAGGCATTATGGCTAAATGTCTGGATTATATTTGAGAAGGTGGAATATTTGAGTCAATACAGGCCCAGACTTCCCCATTCAATAATGCTTAGTAGGAGAAATAGATGAAAATCCTCAACTATCACCATTAAATAGCGCCTCTAGTGGTCGATATATTTTAGTCCTCCAGAGGAGAGTTGTGCTGCTGTGGAAATCAATTAGGAAACCTGGAAAACTCGGCATAAAAACATGGCAGAGATGCGTTCTGAAGGGGATGTCCGATAAAGTCAATGGAGGAGATCTGTCAAAGTTCAGTACAAAGGACAAGAAGTTGTTTTTCATTGGGACATTCCAAGAGATCCACGTTCCGTTCCGTAACATTTACGCATCTTTTTTTTCTAAATGTATTTTTTTCTTGAACTTATTTTGGGATACATCAAGTCCAGTAGCCAAAAAAAAAAAAAAAAATAATAATAAAAAAAATAATAATAAAATAATAATAATAATCACATTTTAACCAATTAAAAATCAAATTAAAAAATACAATTTTACAGTTCTCTGTTTTTCGAGTGTGTTAATGTAAATTAAAGTTACAATGGAAAGTTTTGTTTTATTTTGGATTGTTTCAAATGGGATTTTTGTCTTTCGCTAATGGACTTAAAATATTAGTTAATACTAATTATTATTAGAATATTAATTACTGTAATCCCGACATATACCATTGATCAAGTTTTCAGGTGATCTATTTTGGGATACATATACGGTGGAGTTGTTTGTTTCTTCCATTTATTGGGGTTGGATAATAGGAAAACAATGCAAGACTTTCAGCGTTTTTTTGGGTATTTTTTATGGTGTTCACGATGGATAAAAACAAAAAAAGAGAACAATTCATAGTTTTGATTTTTACAATTGCGGTAATAACCAAAGATTAATATTTTTTTAGAAAATTAAAAACTACAATGAAAAATTTTATTTTATTTTGGATTATTTAAAATGGGATTTTTGGATTTCAATATATTAGTTAATCCCGACCTATACCACTGAGTAATTTTGGGGTAATCAAACATATTTTATTATATAATTTTTTAGTTTCTTCCATTTTTTGGGGTGTGAAGAAAGGGGGGCAATAGTAGGAAAACAATGCAATTTCTAATTTTTATGGCGTTCACGATTCATTAAAAATAACAGTTTTGAAGTTCTTTTTTTTACGGGTGTGGTAATAACCAAAAAATGTGTATATTTTTAATATTTAATTGTAATCTGAATGTCAATTTTACACTGTAGAGTATTAGGCTCTGCCTCTATAAATGGCCCTTACAGGCTTCCATACATAGCATTGCGAGACCTCATTTTGAATGGCAACACAGTCAAGTTGAAGGGCGGGGGAAACGATGGGGGTGAAAGTCCCAATGTCATACCCCTATATCGGCAGGATTAGCACATTTTGGCTTGTTAGGGGAAGGAAGAGCTTGATCTCTCCGGGTCTTGCATATCTTGAGGGTTGTTGTAACTCTCGAGTACACACTGGAACAAAGAACTGATGGGTGTGACCAAAATGGGTGGACACGTGGAGCCTCTTTTACTTATAATGCAGCTGTGAATTCTGCTATTTGCTATCAAGTATAACAGAACGCTAATGTTCATGAAGGGTATATAACAAACACTCCGGCAGGCCTTGGAGATCGTTAGAAATTAAATGCCTGTGCCTCTGTACTCACCGGTGGAGGCCGAATCCCAGAAACTTGGGGTTAACGCTGCTCCAACAGGATCAAAAGGAGATTAAGAAGCCGGGATTAGAAATTCCTCCAATCCTGGGAATAACAGCAGCAGATCATCTGTTATGAGATGGCCAAGAACCCACCAAAGGATTCCGATGAAAGTCAAAGCCACTTGGCTACCCCCGTGGAAAGGCACAGTGGTGGTCTCTGAAGAGCCGTTTGATTAGTTCCTGTGGACCCTTTTTAATACATTTGCTCCATTCAGTTGCCCTTTTTTTGGTCAATTGTCGATTGGTTGTCACCCAGCTTTTCCCACACGTTTAAGGGAGTGATGGAGGCATCATTTGATTATTAGGACACCGGTGGCAGTTAGATTGGTTATAAGTCACCAATCTGGAGAACTAAATTAAATTACATGTACTTCCATGCAAAAAGAACAACTTCTTAACAAGTTACCAAAAATAAAGAACAGGGACTTGTATTTACTGGAGACCTTTTCTCAGGCTGGAAACACATGCGAGGTACTCACATGACTCACCCGGCACAGTCAACATCTCTCTGGATGGGAGCGCGTCAGCTGCATAGAACCACAAGCAGCTAGCACGCTCGAGTCCAGGAAGGCAGGGGTCATTCCGGGTGAGTCATTGAAGGCTCATGCGAGAAACTCGCATGTGTCTCGCATCATGCATCTCCGGCCTTACAGTATAAATGTCCTCTAAAAGTTGAAACATTGGTCAACCAAAACTGGCCAACATCAGTCAACCCATGAAAACAAAAACTCTGGTGCTGCACGGTTCTGTAGTCGTCTTCTACTATATTCATTAAGTTTCTTCTGCCTGACTTCCGAACCATTTTTCCTAAGTGTTACCAGAACAAAGCAACCATTTTGTGGGTGGAGCCTATCGATATCAATCAGCCAATCAACAACAAGCGTCTAATTTACCTATTGTGCCACCACAGGGAAAAATCAAGTATTAGGCTGGAAATACACAGTCCGAGTGACATGCGAGTAACTCACATGAGTCTCGGATCATTAACCCAGCACGACCCCTGCCTCTTTGGACGGGATACGGTCAGTGGTATGTCTTTCTATGTAGCTCCACTGCTCCCATCCAGAGAGGGGAAGGCCATCCCGGGTGAATGATCCGAGACTCATGCGAGTAACTCCCTTTCGGATCTCTACTATGTAACAAAGCTGGCACCCGTGGTGGCATTTAGTGATGGCGTGCACCTCCACCAAAGAATTAAAGGGGTTGTCCGGTCTAAAAATGATAATTTGGCAGTCATCCTATGTGACTGTAGAATTTTAGATCTTCCCAGTGCACGCACTGAGGACTACGAGGGTTCACATTTTCTGAGCCAGGAACAGACCGCAATTATGCGATATACATGTTCCCAGCCGGAATCCGACTAGTGGGCACGGCTTCACTCAATGCAAGTGTATGGCGCGGGTGTGCCCAACTAGTAGGTGTGGCCTTGTTTTATACATTTGTATTGAAAGAGACCACGCCCACTAGTTGGGTTCTTGCCGAGAACATGCCTACCTCCGGTTTGTTCCCGGCTTAGGCTAGGTCCACACTAGCGTAGTGGCATCCAGCTGTCCGCAGCAAACAGCATGAGATTTCAAATGCAGGCACCTTTTGTGGCATGTTTGCATGCGCTCAGGATCATCCATATCACTCTATGGCAGCGTTACACTGCGGTAACCCTACGTTAATGCTGCTCTATGGCGGATCCAGCCAGACGGATGCCACAATACTAGTGTGGACCTAGCCTTAGAAACTGTGAATCATCACAGCGCACAGTGCGGACGCTGGGAGGATTGGTAAGCCTGCAGTCACAGAGTGATTGAAGAATTATCATTTTAGACCAGACAACGCATTTAAAAGAGAATACTCAGTTTAGAATTCCTCTTTACTGAGGTAAAGGTTAATTCCTATTTGTCCACACATAACATGGACAGCCCACTAATTTATTAGAAAAGGTGTAATTCTGCCTGTCACCTGCGGGGGAGCTGCAGAGGAATTGAACACTTGTTTCTTTGTGCTCTCACTGATTAGTATTACCTCACAGTGAGATCAATCCTATATATTTTTTTTTTTTTAACAGTAACCTCCTCTAAACTGTATGGTAATGACTATTAGATATGATGTAGTTAGGTCTGATTCAGGCAGCCATAATACAGGTACATTTTTGCATTATGAACCCAAGTCCTTTCTTTACTGGGAGTCTCGGGGGTCACGGCTTGTGACCATCATATGGCTGCTAAAAGCTCCCCACATTATAGGAGTCTGAATGAAGTCCTAATCTTAGGCATCGGATGAGAGCAAATCAGTAAACAGAAATTCAATTAATTCGGCATTAATTAGAACTGGATTATGAGATGGTCACCCTTTAATAAAAAATCCTAAACTGCCTTTATTGCTGCCCTACAACTGGGCAATGACACGCCTCAAACCACCCACTTTGGCATGACCCCTGTCGATTTTGAGACAATCCCGTAAAATAAACCGGAATATGTAATAACGGATAGTACGACTTTTTTCCTTACTCATAGATTATTGCGGCTCCATATTCTGCTTCAAGAATCAAATTCCAGAGTCTAAAATCCCTTTGATCCAATATCTAGAAAAGTATTTAAACTTTCTTCTATTGAAGAAACCATAAAACGGAGAATGTAGTAATGTTGTAAGGGTGCTTTCACACTGGTGTTTTTGCCCGGATCCAGCAGATCCGGACAAAAAACCGTATCTGCCGCAAGTGCCGCCTAAACCGCGGTCAGCTGCGTTTTTTTTTCGCGGCCGCATCTGCCGAAACCGCACTTGCCGCGTCTGCCGCACACTTACCGCAAGCCCCATAGACAATGCATGGAGCTTGCCGCAAGTGGCGCTGTTTGTCTGGATCCAGGCAAAAACGCCAATGTGAAAGCACCCGAACATAGACCTTTTGTCTTTCATTGCTGAGTCCTGTGAACGCTGCCTGCAGTGTAATGGATGAAGAGGGGGGGAAGTTTATTCTGATCACCAGATCCAGAGTCAATGATATTAAAGTGGTTGCCCACTACTAGGACAACCCTTTCTGATTCTACACATTTCACTCAGGTACAAGACAAGATCCTGTACTTACCTCCCATGCTGGCACTGTTCCAGCTCTGTCAGTAATCGTGTTCCCGGGATCACGTGACACTGTGATGTCATTGAGTCCTGTGTCCAATCACCGCCGGCTTGTCTGCCCGCCTTCAGACCAAATTAATTAATCAATAGGAATTGACGCTCCAGCTGCCGCTCACTTCCTGTTGATAGCTCATGTGGTCCGAGGGCGGAGAAACAAGCCAGCGGTGATTGGAAGCTGGGCTCAATGACATCACAGTGTCACGTGATCCCGGGAACACAATAACCAACACCGCTGGAAAGGCACCTTTCAAGGTTCAGGTTCGGTTACCAGATGAACCCCTGGATGTTCAGGACCCAAACTTGACCGACACAATTACTGATTGGCTGTTCGGCTCTCCGCCCACATACACCAATAAACAAACCACTTATGGTGGTGGGAGTGCGGGTATTTAATTTTTCATTTACAACCAGACTACGGCCAATAATTCGGTTTTTATTCTCCGTGTGAGACGATCAGACACTGCAGGCACCAAGCACATGAGCACAGCGATGAACGCTCCAGTGATTTTTACACGGAAATCACCCGAACTCCAAACAAGTTTGCTCATCTCTACATGGGAGTCGAGTATAGGCTTTTTTTCATAAAACCTAGAGAAGACATGTGGAATCCGAATGCATTGTCCACATAGTGGACTACCCCTTTAAAGAACCATTGCCCCTACAATCTATCCAATATATTTCATCTAGCGCTCATCCTATGTGCCATAAATAACTCCTATGATAGCAGAAATATCATATTCTGTGGTTTTACATAGGACTGCATTTTAAACACCACCTTTTGGTGGGGGCCGCTTTGACAATCACTTTTGATTAGAGGGGTGTCCTGCTGAGCTGTAACTTGACGCTCAGTGTCCAATGCAAAAATCTGTAAAAGGACACCCACCTTTTCTAATACTGGTGCCCTTTATAATAAACTATGCCCCTTAGGCTACCTCTGTACCCTTTAGCTATGCCCCTGGTGCCCCACTGGCAATCTGAGCAAAGGATATCCTACTCCAGAGACCTCCAGCAATTCCTAGGACAATTTAGAAAAACTGTTCTATTTGTCTGCAGCGCCCCCCAGGGAAAATTAGGAATTACATATTGATCATTCAAATCAATGGGCTGTTCAGGTAAAACGAGCACAAGATAGAAAAAGACCTAGGTAAAAGAATGAGGGCCCTCAATTGGAAAAAAAACAGTTCTATTTGCCTCACTGCCCCCACAGGGAAAAATAGGCATTACACATTGATCATTACATTCAGGTCATGTAAGGACATGTTAGGTCTTTTTCTAGATACGAGGGTCCTCAATTGAGAAAAACTTCTCTTCGCCTGCAGTGCCCCCACAGGGAAAGTTGGGTATTACACATTGATCATTCAAATCAATGGGCTGTTGAGGTAATACAAGGATGTGTTAGGTCTTTTACTAAGTAACAAATGAGGGTCCTCAATTAGTAAGTCCCATCTGAAAACTCAGCATTGCCTAAAACGGCATCATCAAGATGCAAAAACAATCAGCTCTGCTACATCACAAAACAACTACACACTCAACTCTGCTACATCATTGTCCTCCAAGCTCCTTACCGTATTAATTGCAATTACCTTGGACAGAAAAGAAATAATAAGTTACTGAATTGCACAGCAGCCACCACAATATATTGTCCTCCCAAAAATAATGGGGAGCCTCTTTCCAGCTGTAAGGGGGTTTAATGAAATTCTGATAAGTTATTAGAGAAACCCACAATACACAAGCAAGGTCCAGGATTTCAAGTAAGTGAATGTATCCACCGGGTTTTAAATTTCAGTTTCACATAGGGCAAAAAGTTCTGATAATCCGGCATCGAAAGAATTTATGAACCCGTCACGTTAAATGCTTTCGGAACCAGAAGACTTACAGTAGAACTTTAAATTGGTTTTCTTTTAACCATCGGACTTCTTGGGTTCTTTGTTGGCCACTATGATGAAATCCACTCTCAGCTGGGCGGTAGCGCCGGACGACAGAGTGCCGGATTACCAGACCTTCAATCGAACAAATAAATAAGAAACTCAGAAACAAAAGTGTCAATCAAAGTGAATGAGATATTCCGGGTAGATCTGATTGCTGTCAAATATGACATAAATGAGTGGCGAGAAGGGATTGTCCACACAGCTGTCATACAAGTTAGTCAGGCTGCCATCTTTGGACGGCGGTCGGATGAATTTGCTGTCTCCGGTGGCGGATTCCCCCACGAGGACTCGAGCTAAAAACATAGATTTCTTCGAGAGGAACTGGCAGCAGTCCGAGGTCACGCCGTGCAGTTTCAGCGTTGGCCCGTGCTTTCCGGTGCTTTTACAGTACTGGCTCGATAAGGATGCGTTCTTCGCAAAGTAGGTGCCTGAAATGGAAAAATTACATTTTCAAAGATTTGCACAACTTAACAAAATGTTGGCTTCAAGGGACTCTATCAGCAGATTTAGATCTTGGTTTGTCATTGAGCTGAAACGGTGTCATCTCCCTAAAGCCCATCGCAGGGAAATTAATGGCTCGTAGCTCGCACCTCCACCGAGAAACTGCCTCCTCCCATCCCAGGGTCCCTGCCTCACCTTACTCCTGCCACTGCTGATGGCTTCCTGCAGCGGTGACCCTGCCTCCTGTCACCTCACCCCATAGTCGCTACAACCCAGGTAGGTAAGGGGCCTTTCACATCAACACTTTTGTCCAGATCCGGCCAATCTGGACAAAAAAAACGCATCGGCCGCACTTGCGGCAGGCCCCATGCATTGTCAATGGGGCTTGCGGCAAGAGCGGTATTGCCGCGATCCAGCACTTGCGGCAGCATAAAAAAAATAACTGCAGATGACCGTGGTTTTTTTTCATGGCCGCAACTGCCACAAGTGCCGGATCGCGGCAATACCGCACTTGCCGCAAGCCCAGAGACAATGCATGATGCTTGCCTCAAGCGTGCTGCAAGTGCGGCGTATCCGGCCGATCTGGACAAAAAACCGCAAGTGAAAGGGGCCTAAACTACATTTGAATTATAAGACGCTCGCCCATTTTCCTCCCAATTTTATAGTCTGCATAATATTGTACGTGTAAAGAAAACAAAAAAAAACTAGAAATAAAAAAAGTGACTTGTGTGACTGGAAACACACAGTGCAAGAGACAAGAACACACAATTCTCACATGACTCACCCGGGACGGCCTCCCCATCTCTAAACGGGAGCGTGTCAGCTGCACAGAAACATATGCAGCTGGTGCCATCCCATACAGAGAGCAGTCAGCCATCCCGGGTGAATAATGCAAGACTTGTACAAGTATCTCGCACGACTCTCGCACTGTGTGTTTCCAGTCTTAGGAGCATTTTTGTTGGGTGGTTCCTCCATTGTTCCTCCTGGACATTTATGAATAAATTGATCGTTTAGTGTTACTAGTTCGGGCTGTGTCCCTGTACATTGTCTGACACACCATATTATATCTGCAGTGTGCAAAAAATAAAATAAAATCACTTTTAATATGTTAAATAGTTTTTTTTTTACTGTTTTCTTACCACTGTCGCTTTAAAAATCTTTCCTAAACCTAAAATAGCGGTGAACAAGAAGTGAATGGGGCAAGTATCAGGGAACTCAAGTAAAAAGGACATATCAAAGAACTGAGAAAAAACTAAATTAGGCAGGGGCGGGAGACAAAGGGTGGGTCAACATAAGGCAGGGGTGGGTCTAACCAAGGCAATAATAAAAAGGTAGGGAGGGAGGAGGCAAAAGGGAGTAAAAGGAGACAGACATTGAGGAGCAGAGGTCTTACCCTTCCCATAGACAGCTCCATGTATCCCATTGATCCTCCAGTCAAAGTTATGGATACAAATGGCGTTCACAAATTCATTACTAGTCCCGTGAAACAGCATCTCTTCCGCAATCTCAGACAGACCCTTCTTTTTCTTCAGCTGAGCTTTCTTCCTATAAGGAACACATAGGGTTAATCATGTCACACGTCCCCATCTTCATAAAAAAAATTGGGCTAAGATGGCTAAAGGTGAACTGTCCCTTTAAGAGAGACTGTCGTAGCAGAGCTTACCGGCAATAGAATTCCCATAAATCTAAGTTTTGTATCCTAAGAATGTTTACGATCCGATTCTTATCCATGGATTCCGCAAACAGGTTAGCGACTTCGTTGTACTCGTTACAACACTTGATCAGAGGGATGAGCTGATAGGGCTCGGAGTTGTTCACGTGCTCCCAATGGGAAGGCAGAGGGATAGATCCGTTATCACAGATGTAACTGGGACAGGAAG
The DNA here is from genome assembly GCA_033576535.1 of Allobates femoralis. Lineage (NCBI taxonomy): Eukaryota > Metazoa > Chordata > Amphibia > Anura > Aromobatidae > Allobates > Allobates femoralis. Next base: position 584,223,403 of record JARQOC010000004.1, on the reverse strand, counting down.
AAACACTCATGAGCTAGAACATGGACATAACTAGAAGATATCGCCTGAGCTCTATAGACAGGTAACATGTATTTAAAGGGAAGTTATAAATATACTTAAATGGGACAGGTCACCACTACGGACATATTGATTATAGTGAATAATTTAATTCTCCAAGAAATAATACATCTGGAGTACCTTATGTGAAAACTTTATATGGTGTAATTGCTGTTTATTTTCCACCTGGAAATGTGTGAACAACATGACAACTTGGCTGCCATTTTTCTTTTCAAGAGGCAGGTGTCATTATAAAATTTGCATGGCCAGCACTGATTGGACAATGTCAGAGTGGAGGACACGCCCCCAAATGATAACATCAGCAGGTCAATTTAATACATTTCTAGGAGAAATACTGTAGCAACAGCACAGAAACCTGAAATATGCCGTATTCTGTGGACTTAAACACGAACCGGACCACATCATGCACCCCAAATTTAGAGAAAAGAATGAAAAAAAATGTAAATGTGAAAATGAGGGTCTGTCTTACAGAATGAATTTTGGGGGAAAAAAAAAAAAAAAAAAAAACACAGGATCACAGCTGATTCTTTTTGTGTGTTAAAACATTTCTCTGTTCGTTTTTAAAAACTGTTTTACCTCACAGAAAGAATAATGCTCGAACCTGTGCTGTAAAGTCTGAATACTCGTTCCTGTGCTGTAATCTCTGTATACTCTTTTCCATCCTCCCCTGCCCAGGAGATGTAGTATGATCAGAACATGTCCTTGTACAGTCAGACACATCCATTACACAGTAGATAGCAGGGACACATATATAAGATTATCTCAGCACAGGACATGTGGTATGATCAGACCATGTCCCTGTACAGTCAGACACATCCATTACACAAGTACATAGAAGGGACACATATATGAGATCTCAGCACAGGAGATGCGGTATGATCAGACCATGTTCCTGTACGGTCAGACACATCCATTACACAGTACATAGCAAGGACACATATATAAGATTATCTCAGCACAGGCGATGTGGTATGATCAGATCATGTCCCTGTACAGTCAGACACATCCATTACACAGTACATAGCAGGGACACATATATGAGATCTCAGCACAGGAGATGCAGTATGATCAGACCATGTTCCTGTACGGTCAGACACATCCATTACACAGTACATAGCAAGGACACATATATAAGATTATCTCAGCACAGGCGATGTGGTATGATCAGATCATGTCCCTGTACAGTCAGACACATCCATTACACAGTACATAGCAGGGACACATATATAAGATTATCTCAGCACAGGAGATGTGGTATGATCAGACCATGTCCCTGTACAGTCAGACACATCCATTACACAGTACATAGCAGGGACACATATATGAGATCTCAGCACAGGAGATGCGGTATGATCAGACCATGTTCCTGTACGGTCAGACACATCCATTACACAGTACATAGCAAGGACACATATAAGATTATCTCCGCACAGGAACATTCTTATAAACATCCAATTGTGGAAATTATTATTATTCCAAGATCTATCCATTAACATAACCTTTGCTCATATTAAAACCCATTTAAATAGACATTCTTACATAAGTGTGATCAATATGAGTTTTAGAAATTGCACTTAATTACCTAAATGCTGAAATGGAAAAAGGGGCTCGCTTTACTGGCCTTTGTTTCCCGGTACATAAATTGGTCTGTTTCATTCCTGTACAAGGCAGCAAGATCATAATAATTAGCAAAATGTTCAGATACAAAACAAAATCATATAATGAAAAGTAGAGCAAAACTAAGCAACTCACATTCTCTAGCCCTTGTATTTCAGAGTTAAAGCATACATAACATGAAGCTTTACTTTTAAACTTTCATCAAAATCTCAGAGTAAAAGCTCTGTCGGATGTGCTATCTGAATTACATGTGAGTTTTTCTCACTTTTGAGTACATGGTAGGGTCATTTTAGATGGGGATAAGCTCACCAGAGTTTTTCCCCAAAATACTAGGTTATCCCCTATCTATAAAAAAAACTTTAGCCCTAAATAACAAGAACTCAGGGGAGCAGCGGGAATAAAATAAGAGCAAGAATTGTCCGCTTTTGACCCAGTGACAAGTCCTCTTTAAAGATTATTCAAGAGTATATTATATTAATATGTTAAAAATAAAGTGACTGCTATGATAAAAGGTGACCAGCAGGGGTGACTGCTGCAGTGTTGTCAGGTGAGAGAGGATGTTACGGCATTAACAGCTAAACTAGTGGTACTGTGACCCTCAGGTCTCCATCTATGCTGATCTCTGTTCTCTGACGACTACCAATAAGTTTCTATAGTCACGAAAAGATTCTGCACCTAATGAAAACGATCTGCCTCATGACATGTAGACAGAGCACTGGAGACCGCCCATGATGGCAGTCTATGGACATAGAATGCATGCCTCATTACCATGGAAATATGTAGGTTGCGAAGTTGTTTTGTTTTAAAACATTATAGTGTAGTTTTAACTCAGAGAGGGATGGTTTAGGGATGTGCTAGCAAGGTGCAGGGACAGGTAGTGATAGGTTAGGGGGCTAAATCGAGCTGACAGGTTCCCTTTAATGTCATGAAACTAAAATAACACAGAGAAGTGGTCTCCATCCTGAGGGTCTTATCACTTTCAGAAGATTGGAGGGCAAAGGATGGAGACCTCGGTACATGGAAACACACACCGGAAAACAGAGGTTAAGGCTGAAAAAGTCTTACCTATAAAATCTAATGTGTAGTTGAACTTCATGGTCCTAAAGTCGACCGACCCGTGCGGATTCACTCTGTAGTGCTGCTCTATTTCTTGGCTGCTGATTGAGCAGCGGGAGCTGGACGTCGTCTGAGACACAAAAAGTAGAGAAACGTTCCGGTGAGACACAAAAAGAAGAGAATCGTTCCGGTGAGACACAAAAAGAAGAGAATCGTTCCGGTGAGACACAAAAAGAAGAGAAACGTTCCGGTGAGACACAAAAAGAAGAGAATCGTTCCGGTGAGACACAAAAAGAAGAGAATCGTTCCGGTGAGACACAAAAAGAAGAGAAACGTTCCGGTGAGACACAAAAAGAAGAAAATCGTTCCGGTGAGACACAAAAAGAAGAGAATCGTTCCGGTGAGACACAAAAAGAAGAAAATCGTTCCGGTGAGACACAAAAAGAAGAGAATCGTTCCGGTGAGACACAAATGTGGTCCAAAATATCACTGTACTTGTGTTTCTAAATGGAGCCAACCCCTTTAATTAAGCCCCTCCTAGGGATCCTCTTCTACCAAGGAGGTCTCATACAGAACATCTCGCTTTATCCCATAGGTGGTCTTCATGACATATTCCCTTTAAGGAAGACCCTTCTGTCTTCATGACATTGCCAAATTAGTTAACACTTCTATTTTCTATGAACTAATCAATTCAGGGCATCTGTTTCTTACCATTAACATACTGATCCTCTGTTATTACTCCGGGAAATATATGAATAATTTACCCACTGGGTGGTACCATTCTGTTTATCCCCATTTGTAAATATATTCATTCAATTCCAGGAGGAATATTAGTATTAATCAAGTATTTTAGTGGACACCATATTTAAAGGGACCACCCGTATCAGACTGTGTCACATCTATAAAGCTGCACGCACCTCAAACATATGCCATTTACCACATTCTGCCAGGTAGAACCAGCCCCACTGTGTGTCCGAATCGTCCATGTCTTCGGGAACGTTAAGGTCTATAGTTGCCCCCATTTTTGTTGTTGGTTGGAAATATTCAACCTGAAACAGAAACCATAATAAGTCATAGAAAATTATCGTTCTTAATGGCAGCCAGCTGATGAATTAAGGAATATTACTTAAAGGGATTATCCGACTGACAAAATTTATCATCTATCCAAAGTACAGGTGCCCCCATATGAAAGGTGTGGCATAGCACATGTGTGACCACCTTTCCTTTCAAATCTTTTGGAGCGATGATCATGCATGTGCGCTAACTCCCCCATAGGCCCTATGTGAACATAAGTGAACAGTGAGGCAATCGCACATGTGCCCCAACCAGGGCTGTGGAGTCAGAGTCATGGAGTCGTGTCCATTTTGGTGGCGTCGAAGCCCATTTAGGTGGAGTTGGAGTCGGTATAAAATGGACGATAAGCCCATAGAAGTGAACAGTGAGGTGGTCAGGCATGTGCCATAACATTCCCATAGCTGTGAACAGTGAGGTGGTCAGGCATGTGCCATAACATTCCCATAGCTGTGAAAAGCGAGGTGGTCAGGCATGCGCTCTAACTCTCCCATAAAAGTGAACAGTGAGGTGGTTGAGTATGTGCCCTTACACTCCCATAGGTGTGAAAAGTGACGCCGCTGGGCATGCGCCCTAACTCTCCCATATTAGGGAACAGTGAGGTGGTCGGGCATGCGCCCTAACACTCCAATAGCTGTGAAAAATTAGGTGGTAGCGCATGCGCCCTAACTCTCATAAAAGTGAACAGTGAGGTGGTCGGGCATGAGCCCTAACTCTCCCATAAAAGTGAACAATGAGGTGGTCGGGTAGGAGCCCTAACTCTCTCATAAAAGGAAACAGTGAGGTGGTCGGGCATGAGCCAAAACTCTCCCATAAAAGTGAACGGTGCTGTGGTCGGGCATGAGCCCCAACTCTCCCGTAAAAGTGAACAGTGAGGTTGTCGCGCAAGCGCACTACCGCTCCGTTCATACCAGTGTATGGGAATCCCAGGTGTCATACATACATTTATCACTGGAAAAATGTAGGTAAAATAATCCCTTTAATAATGCTGTCCCATCAGCTGATCACTATAAAGTCTGGCAGAGAGAACTTCTTCTCGATCAGCAGTCATCAACAGATGAAGAAGCAACAGAAAACCAGAGATTTTACCTGCAATGACCACTACGGGAGAAATGTGGTATGGATAACCAGTTTTAACTATATACATAGCCATGGTCAAGTCCTCCAAAAAATCATCTTTCAATTTACTCTTCTTTCTGCATCATATACAGTAGATGATTATGTGCAGTGGGAGATCCCCTTTATGATGCTTTTATGTCTAAAAGAAGCACTGATATCCATATATTTTTAAATAAATGTGTGTATATGTGCATGTAGTGCAAGTGTATTAATATACTCACCTACCGCTTTGGTTTCCGGTGCCCAGTGCAGTTCTGCTCTTCTCCCAAGTGACATCACTGCAATTCCACAATTATACACTTCAGCCCCTGACCTTACCCCTGCGGTAGTAAAGAACCCCAATGACTGTCTAGCTGCAGTTTCCAACATCATGTCCGCTCTCTATTTGAAACGCAATCTTTCCAAAACTGAACTCCTTCTGCTCCCGTCCTCCACTAACCTCCCTAAATCTGACAGCTCTCTCTCAGTGTGCAGTACCACGATAACGCCTAGTTAGCTGGCTCACTGTCTGGGTGTTATATTTGACACCAATCTGACCTTCTCCTCCCACACACAATCTCTCGTCCACTCCTGCCGCTTACACCTGAAGAAGTTCTCTAGCGTCCGCCCCTTGCTCACAATGGAAACAACAAAAACCCTCACCGTGGCCCTAATCCATTCCCACCTTGACTAGTACAATTCTCTATTAAGCGGCCTCCCCCTCACTAGACTTTCTCCTCTCCAGTCCATCCTTAATGTAGCAGCCAGGATCACCCATCTGGCCAATCGTTACTCAGATGCCTCTGCTCTGTGCCAATCATTGCACTGGCTGCCCGTACACTACAAGATGAAATTCAAATTGCTTGTTTTCACCCATAAAGCTCTTCCCTCATCTCTGTCTATCACCCCACCCATCTCTACGTTCTTCAAATGACCTTCGACTAACATCTGCACTAATCCGATCCTCCTACTCCCAGCTCCAAGACTTCTCCCGAGCTGCACCAATCCTCTGGAATGCTCTACCCCAAGAAATCAGGACTATCCACAACTTGCATGGCTTCAGACAATCCCTAAAAATGCATCTTTTTAAGGCGGCCTATCATACTCCCTAATAGAAGTCCTTTGTACTGTAGATAGTGAATGGGCTATCTCTCTTGACATTACTCTTCTACAAACTCCACCAAACCAAAAAGGTCTACACAGATTGTATAATGACCATCCATGTAAGCTTAGTCCTATGCCCCACTTCCTCAAGATGCCTGGACCATTAGTGCAATAAGCCCCTGTACCTTGTGCAACCCCTATCCCGTTGTAGATTGTAAGCTCTTTTGAGCAGGGTCACCTTCATTTCCTGCTTTATTTATTGTATTTTCTTTGTTACATTGATTATATGCCTATTGTCTTGTATCTAATTATTGTACTGTATTTGTTCTCTACTGTAATTACTTACTGTATTATATTTTGTGTACTCTAACCCCTACATTGTAAAGCGCTGCGGAATATGTTGGCGCTATATAAATAGTTATTATTATTATTATTATTATTAATTTCAACTCTCGATCACTGTATGCTCTATGTGTTAGTCAGAAGTCTCTTTTACAATGTAAGTCTATGGAGCCTTGTTCTGATACTCCATAGAATTACAATGTAAAAACCACTCATGGGTCATGCAGAGCGCAGTGTAATTTGGAGGGTATGCAGAGCGGTGATGTCACAAAGAAGAGGAGCAGAACAGCATTGGGCACCGGAAAGCAAAGTGGTAGGTGAGTATATTAATACATTCGCACTACACGCACATATACATAGATTTAATATAAAAAATACATACGTGGGATGGCTTATTCAAGAGGGAATATAGACGGCATAAATTGGGCTATCTCTCTTCTGTCTTTCCCTAATAACCTCTAATCACCGATGTCAAACCCACAATAATCCAATGATGGCTGGATCACGTACATAAAAAAACAAGAACACTTACCATCTCTTGGCTTAATTCTTTGTTCACACCAGCAATAAGTCCAGTTTTCTTATTTCATCTTCTTTCGGACTATTCTGGGATGTTCTGATCACAGCCATTAAGACAGAAAAATAGCAGCCTAATATGAACGGAGAAAGCAATATTACATATATTCATATACATACCCAGCCCATCTTCAATACGGTCCCACGGCCCATATCCAAAACATGCATGTCCCAGAGTTAAGGATGACCCGTGGATCTTCGGGCTTGGACAGAGTTTAGTTAAAAGTTTGGTCCAGGGCACAGGTGCCATTCCAGGGTCTGGGAAAGCTGGATCACAATCAATATAGTTACACTACAGCTTACATCATACTCTTACATTGATTTTAACTCTTTGGCTAAGTTCACACAGAGTTTGTGCTCCATTTTTTAATGATCCATTTTTGGTGCACTTTTTTTTTATAAAAAAGGAAAAAGAAAGAAAAAGCATCAAATGCATCATCCTTTTGGGCTGATCTTTTGCTCCATTTTCAGTGGACACAGACAGAAACACACTTTCTTACCCTCCCTGTGATCCCACGGTGATCCCCGGTGATGCCTTCCTCCCGAGCAGGACCTGTGACTGATATGAGTAATTACTGGACCTGTGTCACATGGTTAGGTTCTGGAAGCATTGTACAGACTACTCACAGACAGGTCCTGCTGATGCCCAGGAGGAAGACATCACCGGGGATCACTGTGGGATCGAGGGGAGGGTAAGTAATTCAATATTAGGCCTGCTTCACACCACGATTCTGAGCTGTCAGGTTGTGTCCGGTGTTTAGCAGGATGCACCGGACACAACCTGACAGCCCTGGACATCCAGACACTGAGGGTAAATATGCCCTCTGATCGTGTTTTAATCAGGAATCGTTTCTGCGCATCTGTGCCGCTATCCAGTGCTGAAATTTCAGCAGCGCGGGTACAGGGGAGCTGCACTTTCAACAGTGGAACTCTCAATGGTGCTGAACTTCAGCAGCGGCTGTGAAATGCTGCGCTGTCCATGGTGCTGCATTTCACAGCTGCCGCTCTTCCAGCACCAGGCGTCCGGAAACCGGTACAATTTTCTGCCGCGATCCGGCGCCCATAGCCTCTCATGTTATGAGCCCCGGATCGCTGAGGGTCCGGTTCTGTTCGTTTTTGGCGCCGGACACATAAAATGATGTACACTCCGATTTTGTGCCAAAAACCAAAATAACCGGATCCTCCTGAAAAAGCACAAAACCGGATAGCAAGTAACAGCAATCCACCACCATAGGGAGACATGGGGGGCAAAATCAATCCGGGTCTGTTTGGTTCACACCAGACAGACCCGGACCCGAAAAATCATGGTGTGAATCCGACCTTAGTGGTGCAGAAAGCTCCGCAGAAAAAAACCACACACATTAACGCTCATTATATTCTGGATGCGATTTCTGCATCATTAACACAGGTGTAAAATAAAAAGGCAGTGTCTGAACAGCAAATTGCCAATCCCATTCATTTTGCTGTCAGACGTTTTGACTGATCTGTTTTAAGTGCAGTTTTAACAAAAAAACACAGGATCAAAAACGCCCAGTGTGAACTTAGCCACAGGCATTTTTGATCCGGATTTGTGTCATTTTCAGCATCAAAATTGGATGTTTTTATTTTTTTTTAAAAAATGCATCATCCATTTTTGACTGCTGCATTATTTTTCCCCCCCCTAAACAATGGTTTCAAGGGAAAAAAATGGAGGAGAAAAAAAACAAACAGATTACTAATAGACGCTCATTCTTTTTCAGGATGTGTGTCTGCCCCAAAAACGGACCAGTAAAAAAAGCCGCGTCTGAACAGCATTTCTGAAAACTCACTGACTTTGCCGGGCATCACAGGATGGGACCTGTTTGCTATGCAAAAACGGATCACAAAAAAAAGGATCAAAAACGTACAGTATGAACATAGCCTTAGGCCACGCTCCCACCAAGAGCTTTTGGAGAGTTTTTGACGCTGCCTATTTTTCCTGTATCACAAAAGCAAGCGTCTCTCTGTTTCAGCAAAGTGGATGGGATTTCCAGAAATCTCCTTTCCACTGTATTCTTTATTACTTAGACCCCCTTCACACAGTGTTTCTTATTACTTAGACCCCCTTCACACAGTGTTCTCTATTACTTAGACCCCCTTCACACAGTGTTTTTTATTACTTAGACCCCCTTCACACAGTGTTTCTTATTACTTAGACCCCCTTCACACAGTGTTCTCTATTACTTAGACCCCTTCACACAGTGTTCTTTATTACTTAGACCCCCTTCACACAGTGTTTCTTATTACTTAGACCCCCTTCACACAATGTTCTTTATTACTTAGACCCCTTCACACAGTGTTCTTTATTACTTAGACCCCCTTCACACAGTGTTCTTTATTACTTAGACCCCCTTCACACAGTGTTCTTTATTACTTAGACCCCCTTCACACAGTGTTTCTTATTACTTAGACCCCTTCACACAGTGTTTTTTATTACTTAGACCCCCTTCACACAATGTTCTTTATTACTTAGACCCCCTTCACACAGTGTTCTTTATTACTTAGACCCCCTTCACACAGTGTTTTTTGCACATCAGTGTGGATCTTTGAATTTCAAGGATCACACAGAGAGGCACTGATGAGTTCAAACAGATGGCAACTGATGTCCACGGATCAGTCTTTTTCTCTGATCCTTCATCAGTACCAGAGATAGGGCAGGGAGCTGTACCTTGCTTCTGAGCATGCCCAGTATAGCAAAACGGGAGATCCGTTTTTTTCATGGATCCGTCTCCATAAACCCCCATGTTGTTTGACCATTGGTGTCCGCTTTTTTCAATCGCAACAGTCTACGATTCTAGATACACGTAAAAAACTGACACAAATGGATAAGTGACAAAACTGACACTATTATTACTTATTTATATAGCGCCTTAGGTTCCATGGCGCTTTACATGTGTAGGGGCAAACGAGGACAAGAACGTAAAATGACGACAGTCAACTCATACAGGTACAGTAGGGCAGAGGACCCCGTCCACGAGGGCTCACAGTCTACGGGTGACGGGTGGGGAGACAGTAGGAGGGGGAGAGGTGAGGGTGAGATGGTGTGGCAGATTAGGTCTCAGTGTGGGTTGTAGGCTTGAAGGAGGAGATGGGTTTTCAGGTTTTTCTTGAAGGTACCCAGGGTAGGAGAGTGCCTGATGTGTTGGGGGAGAGAGGCCCAGAGTATGGCGGATGGACGAGAGAAATCTTGTATGCGGTTGTGAGAGGCGGAAATGCGGGGAGAGAAGAGGAGGATCGCAGGTTGCGTGAGGGGAGGTATTGGGCGACCAGGTCAGAAATGTATGGGGGGAGGCAGGTGATGGATGGCTTTGTAGGTCATGGTTAGGGTATTGAACCGGGATCTCTGGGAAGTGGGGAGCTAGTGAAGGGCTTGGCAGAGGGGAGAGGCAGGGGAGTAGCGGGGAGACAGGCAGATGAGTCGGGCAGCGGAATTGAGAATGGTTTGGAGAGGTGCGAGGGAGCAGGGAGGCCGGTGAGCAGGAGGTTGCAGTAGTCGAGGCAGGAGATGATGAGAGCATGGACAAGTGTTATAGCTGAGCCATGGTCAAGGGAAGAGCAGATTCGGGTAATGTCTTTGAGCTGGAGTCGGCAGGCGGTGGCGAGGGCTTGGATGTGGGACTTGAAGGAGAGGGAAGAGTCGAGGATTACCCCAAGGGAAAGGCATTTGGCGTGGGTGACGGGTGAGAGCAAGCAGTTGTTAAAAGTGATGGATAGGTCGGGGAAGGGGGAGGGGGGGAAGACGATGAACTCAGTTTTGTCCATGTTTAGTTTTAAAAAGTGAGTGGAAAAGAAGAATGAGATGGTGGACAGGCATTGCAGAATTTTGGATAGTAGGGAGGTGATGTCAGGGCCGGACAGGTACAGCTGGGTGTCATCGGTGTAGATGTGGTATTGAAGGCCGTGGGTCTCAATGAGTTGTCATAGGCCGAGGGTTTAAATGGAGAAGAGTAGTGGTTCCAAGACCGAGCCTTGGGGAACTCCAACAGATTTTTTTGAGCGTCTTTTAGTTTAAGAATGTGAAATGGTCAAAACAAGTCAGCGAACCATTCTGTGGACATCTTGTCACATTAACGTTTTATAAGAAGTGGGTTCATTTGGAGAAAATGCATCTTCATTGCTGAAGTTCCAAAACAAAGTTATGAAAAACATGAGTAAAAAAAAATAAAAATAATGGAAAAATACTCAAGCATTAGCCATAATAATTCATATAAAATATTAGTAAGGCCACGTGCCCACTGGGCGTATGTGCTCTGTTTTCTCAAAATTGCACCAAAAACGGATCAGTGCGCAGTAAACTGAATGGGATTTTCAGTTTGCTGTGTTAGTGATGCAGAAAGAGCATCCAGAAAATAATGAGCGGCAATTATTAGTCTGTTTTTCTGCTGCGGTTTCTCCATTCAGTCCATTCTACTAAAATAAAAAAGCATCACAGATTGGTATTACACAGTCCGTTTGCGATGCTTTCTTACTGCTCTTTAGGGCCGGGTTACATGCTACGATGTCCCAGTGACCTGACCAACAACGGGGATCTCGCTGGGACATCATTATCAGATCGCTGGTGAGCTGTCACACAGGCAGACTCCCCAGTGACCATCGACCCGTGTAAAGACCTCGACATTGTGGAAAAGAATATAGAATATTCTTTTCTACAATGTCGAGGTCCCGCGATGCTGGGGTAAGCGGGAGAACGCTGGTAACCACGGTAAACATCGAGTTACTAAGCACAGTGCCCTGGTAACAGGGTACACATCGGGTTACTAAGCAGAGTGCTGCGCTTAGTAACCCGATGTTTATCCTGGGTACTAGCGTTCTCCCGATGTGTGCTTGTTAACCAGGATAAACATCGGGTTACTAAGCAGAGCGCTGCGCTTAGTAACTCGATGTTTACCGTGGTTACCAGTGTTCTTCCGCTTAGTAACCTGATGTGTTCCCTAGTTACCAGACAACACATTGGGTAGAAGGGCGTCACACACGCCGATGTGTGCTGCCCAGTGGCCGACCAACGATGGAAAAACGGCCCTGGCCATTCACCAACGATCAGCGAGCTGATCGCTGGTCGTTGGTACATGTCACACGCAGCAACATCGCTACGAGGTCGCTGCAACATCACAAGTTGCAGCGACATCGTTAACGACGTCGCTACATGTATACCAGCCTTTATACACCATAAGGACTGGTTCTTACCCTCCCTGGTGATCCCGTTGTGTGCTCCGGCGATATGTTCCTTCTGGGCACTGTGTATCAGGACCTGCGAGAAGTGATAAGGACCTGGTCCTGTGACCCGTTACCGCGCATTCCCGAAAGTAACCCATCGCTGTACACCGTGGCGAAGGTAATGAAGTCAGTCAGTCTTCCCCCTGCCACTGCTTATGGGATAGTAAACAAGCAAAAGTACAACACCAACTAAAAGGAGCAAAATAGTAACACAAACGGATGATGCAATTATGATGCTTATCGATTTTGGCTGCAGAAAATGCACAGAAACAGATCTCTAAGGTTGGCTTCACATTTGCGTTTGTGTCTGCACGCTAATGGCATGCAGACACAAACGCAGTGAAAGCAGGGTCATTTTTTTGTGTCCGCAGCGGAGAATGTCCGCCTGCGGACACATCACTATGGAGCCCGGGCAGCCAATCGGCGGTGTCCGGGGGCGGGCCGGAGGTGGAGATCAACGGCGAAGATCTCCTCCTCCCGGCCGCTGTAAGCTCCGGGACGTGCCAGCGGGGTTAAACAGCTGATGACAGCTGTTTGAATCTCCCGCGCCGACACCGAGAGGAGATGTTGGCGCGGGAAGATTCAAACAGCTGTCACATCAGCTGTTTAACCCCGCTGACACCGCTAGGAGAATACCGGCGGCGGGGAGAAGGAGATCATCAGATGCTCCAGCTGATCTCCCGGTGGCCGTCGGTGATCTCCTGTGACATCACCGGCGGCCACCGGGAGAGATCTCAATGAGATCCGCAGCGTTGTCATGCAGAGGACACTGCAGATCCATAGAGATCAATGCATTTTTTGTGCGCTTGCGGATAAAACAAATGCCGCGAACGCACAAAAAAATGCTGCATGCTGCGTCTGGAGTGCGGTCGGAGGGCGCATAAATTATGCACATCCGAACGCAAATGCGGCCAAACGCAGTCATACGCAGGCACATGCGTTCCCATGTTAAACATAGGAACACATGTGCACAAGCGTTTGGCTGCGTTTGGTACGCTGCGCTCCATACGCAAATGTGAAGGCAGCCTAAAACAGATGGCAAACGCCCTGTAGACACATAGCCTTTTATTGCTAAAAAAATGATATATACATATAAAATAAAATAATAATGTTCCTAAAAAAAAAAAAAAACATCAACTATTCCAGAACCTTCTCCCTCTTGAAAAAAATAGATCTGACCCCCCCAATCTATATACCGTAGTTGTACATATAAGCAGGTTTCCCATTGCAGAGTCTGGCTATGGAACATGACAATACTGGACAACAGAGTTCCATTTAGGGATTGTAGAATTGTCTATAGACACAGCTGTACCCAGCAGATAGGAGCAGGGCAGGAGGGCAGCCCTTACCTGTTTACATTGGCCACAGAGCAGCCCAGCTCCAGCTGATCCAGGGCCACAGGCTGTGTGCATCATCAGTACAGGTCGGGGCACGATGAGCTCGGTAGTATTTCTGGGCTCTGGTCACCCTGACAACCCCCTCCCCTCCCCCTCGCTCTTCTTACCTGTTCTCTGCAGTCACTTCCTGGGGGCTCAGCTGTCTGGGAAACGAAACATTCTAAGTGGGCGGGGCTTAGAACCTGACGAGTCACAATGAATCACAGCAGGGCGGAGCTTCCAGGCTTAAAGGGGCCGCGTCGCTTTTTTTTTTCTAATGAAACCTACAGGAATCTGCAGTGTATGACTGATCACAGATCTGAACTGAGCACCTGCAGGAATCACTATGTCCTTGCGATATTAGATATGATGGAGTGCTATTTCCATATCTAGTGAAGGATTCTTTAGATTATATCTTATGGTATTGGATGTGTTTCCCCTAAGGATTAGTCTGGGGTAGGCAGGGACATAACTACATCAGGGTGCAGGGGTTGCAATCGCACCTGGCCCTGGAGCCTAGTGTCACCATGGTCTCTCTTACTTTGGTGACCAGTGCCAGGTTTCTTACCTTTGTCTCATTTCTATATTGAGACTTCATTTTGAATGTGTTCCTTTCCTTTGGCAGTTCAGTAGTTAATGTCAGTTTCTGATGCTGCAATGTGGCTACTTTTTGATCACTCCCATCTCCTTTATATGGTCACATGACCCAGCATTTCTTGCTGGTGATTGAATGCCATTCCTGGCCTAGCCATCTGAGGTGCTCTGGAGAAGCTGACCGGTGTCAACCTGTCTGCTGTCTAGGTGTGAAGTTGTTTTTGTCATTTCCCTGTCCCCCCTTCACCTTTTGTCCTTATTAGTGCAGCGGTTGGGACTAGTGATCCCGCCGACCATCTCTTTATTTAGGGTAGACACCATGGCCAGCGAGGGACTAGTTATCCTGCACAAAAATGGGGTAAAAGAACCCATATAGGTACAGTAGGGAGATCGGAGCACAGCCACAGGCGAATGCAGGAGGTCTTCTTTCCCCATTCCATACAAGTAGGGCCCCCCGGTGTTTCCCCAGCCTGTTGTGTGTAGTGCGCCGGACACAGTTGGTTTATGTGTCACTGTCACGCACTGAACCCAGATACTCCCTAGTCTGCATTGTTACACCTAGGGGGGCCCCCAAAAGTGTTAAGCCACTGGGGATGAGGTAATTATATATATATATATATATATATATATATATATAGGCAAGTGAGGGTATAGCATTAACATATATGCATCCTTTGCGTCAGCACAGGGGCTCGGTGGTATAGGGCATACAAGCACGATATCTGGGGGACCCCTAAAAAAGGGAATGACCTCCTAAAGACGTTCTGTATGTAATGCCAAGCATCAAGAGACGCAGGAAATATAGTGAAGAGTGCATGTATTACGCTAGTCACTTCACAGGTAAGCTATGAGGCAGGGTAGTCAAACATTGCAGGGGTCAGAATACCAGAAGCACATGTCATGGACTAAGGGAATAAACAAAGGCAGTCGGGTCAAAATCTGAGGTCAGAATACTAGGAGGATAGCAGATCAAAGCAATTGGACAAAGCAAACAGATGATCAGAAGAGGTCCAAGGTCTGGCAGAACACAGATAAAGCCAAAAAGCACAAAAGGCAGTGATCTGAGACTAACTGCTCAGGTAAATAGCTGGGCAATCACAGAGAACAGGGAACACCTGAGTAAGGCTTGGGCCACATTTGCGTCGGGGTTTTGTTAGGACGGATATGGAATAGAGCAGCATTAAGGCAGCGTTACCGTAGTGTAACGCTGTGTTAACGCTGCCATAGAGTAGTATGGGGGACGGGATCCAAAGTGCATGCAAACGCCGACACAAAAGTGCCTGTGTTTGCAATCTCGCATTATTTTGACAGCTCCCAACAGCAGCATCGAAAAGGCATGAAGTGGTCGAGCTTGGGTCAGGAGAGCTGCGGGCCAGTCCGATTTATAAGAGATCTATATTTGTTCCGTGGTCTGAGTTTATTTTAGTGTAGAAAGGGTTACATGCGATACTTGTGATAAAAGGTATTTGTGGTGTGTGGACACCTTAAGAATGTGGTGTTTCTTGTTATTCCACTTGGTTATTTCCCTGGTGTATAACCGGATGGGGACATTTAGTTTTTGTGACATTATTTTGAGCGGCTTAGGAGAGCTTGTTTTTTATGCCAAATTTTTTAAGGGTGTTGAATAGTATCCTTTCCCCTCCCAATCCACCCCCCTCTCTTTTTTTATATATACTCTAATAAAAATAATTTGACAAGGAGAGCTTGTTTTTTGTGTGACAAATTTAAAATCATTTATTTTACCACTAGCTGGGAGCCCGATGCACATGCATCGGGATTCTAGAGCGTCGAGTCTCTGACTCGCAATGCCCGCGGAGCGGGCATAGCGAGTCGCCTTAGAACTGCTCGCAATGGCCGCTTCGTGCTGCTAAGTCGACTCGCCATGCCCGCTGCGCGGGCATAGCGAGTCGCCTTAGAACTGCTCGCAATGGCCGCTGCGCGGCCAATGCTTCGAGCGTATCCACATGACCACGCACGACTCGCAATGGCCGCTTCGCGGCCAATGCTTCGCGCGTGTCCACGTGACCACGCCGGGGGCAAAAAACCTATTCGCAATTATATAATAGACTAGCTGGGTGCCCGATGCAGATGCATCGGGATTCTAGCAGAGCGAGTTTCTGACTCGCAATGGCCGATGCGCGGCCAATGCTTCGGACGTATCCACATGACGACATTGACTCGCAGCGTGAGCGGACTCAAAAGGGGCAAAAATCCCATTCGTGATTATATAATAGATATAGTGTACGGGTAAAATGGGAAAAAATTCCAAGTTCGGTAAAATTGCAAAAAAAAAAATGCAATAACACATTTGGTTTTTTATTCGCCATGTTCACTATATGGTAACACTGACATGTTGGTACGATGCCCCGGTTCGGTACGAGCTTGTAGATACCAAACATGTATACTTTTACTGTTATCTAAGTGGTGAAAATAATTCAGACTTTTAAAAAAAAAAGAATTGCTCTTTTGTTGCCATTACCCGCGCCTGTAGCGTTCTCATTTTTCGTGATCTGGGGCTGTGTGACGACTTATTTTTTGCGTCTTGAGCTGACGTTTCTAATGATACCATTTTCGGGTGAATGTGATATCTTGATCGACCGTTATTGCAATGTTGTGGTGACCAAAAAAACGTAATTTTGGCGTTTGAACTTTTTTTTCCGTTGCACAGTTTACTGACCTGTTTAATTGATTTCATATTTTGATAGATCGGGCATTTCTGAATGCGGCAACACCAAATATGTGTACTTTTTCATTTTTTTAATAGTTTTATTTTGCATGGGGCAAAATAGGGCTGATTTGAACTTGTTTTTTTTCATAAAAAAAATAAATAAATAAATAAATATATATATCTCTTTATTGTACACTAGCCCCTAGAGGGCCTCAGTGCTGCGCTGTCCAATCGTGTTATGTAGAGATGAGCTATAGCACATCTCTACATAGCTTAAATGATCACTGTCTCTGGATGCTGGCGCTCGCCAGCCATCCGCAGGAAGCGATCCCAGAGAGCTTCTGGGGTCATCATAGGACCCCAGGCTCTCCAGGTAATAGATCGAGATCCCGCAATCGCTTCATGGGATCTCAGATCACAGGAGGGAACAGCGCAATCCTCGCCGCTGGGCTCTGGATCGCACTGTCAATTAATGACAGCGCAATTCAAAGGGATAACACTGCTGATCGGATCGCTGATCCATTCGATCGTGTTATGCGCTGAGATGTTGGGGGGATGATGTGAGCTCAGGGCTGGAGCTGGCAGACAACATACCCTGTACGTCATGTGTCGTAAAGAGGTTAAAGTTTGGGATGGTACAGAGGTGGACATACTGGAGATACATCACTGTTTGGTGAAAAAAAGTGTTTTTGTTTTGGAAGGCGAGGGCAGATGATCTATTGTAATATAGAGATCCATCTATATCTATCGATCGATAGATAGATACACACACAGTATATAAAGACATGCGCTCACGAACACACGCACACAGTGTTCTCATTAATGTACACTCTGCACCCCATCTTGACTGAAAAAAAAGAAAAAAAAAAAAAAGTAGAAGTTTGTGCAAATTTATTAAAAAAAAGAAGCTGAAATATTACATGGTCATAAGTATTCAGAACCTTTGCTCAGACACTCATATTTAGGTCACATGCTGTCCATTTCCTTGTGATGCACCTTGAGATGGTTCATTGGAGTCCAGCTGTGTCTAATTAAACTCATAGGACTTGATTTGGAAAGGCACACACCTGTTTATATAAAGACCTCAAAGCTCACAGTGCATGTCAGACTAAATGAGAATCATGAGGTCAAAGGAACTGCCCAAGGAGCTCAGAGAATTGTGGCAAGGCACAGATCTGGCCAAGGTTACAAAGAATTTCTGCAGTACTCAAGGTTCCTAAGAGTACAGTGGCCTCCATAATCCTTAAATGGAAGACGTTTGGGACCATACAAGTCACTAGTGCGACCACATTTAGAATACTGTGTACAATTCTGGTCTCCGGTGTATAAGAAAGACATAGCTGAACTAAAGCGGGTGCAGAGAAGAGCAACCAAGGTTATTAGAGGACTGAGGGGTCTGCAATACCAAGACAGGTTATTAGAGGACTGAGGGGTCTGCAATACCAAGACAGGTTATTAAACTTGGGGTTATTTAGCTTGGAGAAACGAAGGCTTAGGGGTGATCTTATAATAATGTGTGGCGCCCCGCAACAAGTGCGTCACAGGAGGGTATTGCAGCCATAAATGCAGCAGCAATATTCTCCGACCCAGCAGTCATCTGGTTAACTTAAGAGATCCAAACCCTGCATGCATCACCTAGAATAGAGGGCCAATCAAGGTCCTGGTGGGCGGAGTGCATGGGTAGTGTAGTCTGGAGAAGTCAGAAGTAGAGTCGGCGAGAGGGAGAGAGAGAGAGACTTGAACTTGGAGTAACGTAGGAGCGGGGGGCTCTGCACCGCTTTGCAGCCCCTGGGCCGTCACCGGTCGGGTGTTAGCACCTGAGGCCTGAACAACCGGGACCGGGCATCACCAACCACGGGTTCCAAAAGACCCCCGTGCCCCAAATTACAGCCGGTTCACTGGTACCGAAGCTGGCAGCAGTTCACCTCTGCTACGCGAACCAGAAGCGTGGAGGAGCGGCTTCACAGGAGCACCCCACCACCCGCCAAATTCCAGTCGTCTAACCAGCGGTGTACCCGAGGGACCCAAGGCTCCCCAGAACATCCATAACGTATATCTTGGATAGGGATTGAAGCAGCCTCCCCGTACCCGACCTGGTATTCCTGGGCGACAATGGCAAATACTTAGCTAGAATGGAGGAACACTATGGATCTCTGAGGGACACCTATCACTGCTGAGTCCACCCGGTCCACTACCCGTAACTGTATGCCATGTACTGCCTGCTGGTTACAGTAAAGACCCGTTACAGAGACTTACAGTGTCCGTGCTTCCTTATGATTGCATCCGTCCGCACACAAGGTAACCACAGCTGCCACACAACATCTTAAGCAGCTCCAGCCTCCGGGGATCACCGCTCAGCCTGTGGGGAGCGTTCCATCTTGCTGCTATCCATCCCCCGGAGGTCCCGCAGCGTCGGTAAGGATTACCGAACTACTCATAAGTGGCGTCACGAATAAATTAACCCCTTAATCTTTTCCCACAAGACGTCTTCAACTTTTGATCTGCACTCAACCAGGCCCCACCCGTGACAAGGAGGAAGGAGCTACAGCCTGTCTAAACCGGAGTCCCCGACCACGGTGAGTCAGAACGTATAAATATATGAGGGGACAGTACAGAGAACTTTCCAATGATCTCTTTACTCTTAGGCATGAGACGGGGACAAGGGGGCATCCTCTACGTCTGGAGGAAAGAAGGTTTAATCATAATCACAGACGCGGATTCTTTACTGTAAGAGCAGTGAGACTATGGAACTCTCTGCCACATGATGTTGTAATAAAAAGAAAAAAATAGTGTTGCGCCACCTGTGGACCTCTGCTGTCTTTAAAGTGGTCGTATTGTAAGTGAACTAACCTTTAAAGGTTGTGCCCGATCCGCACAACCAGATTGTGAGCGTAGTTTTGTGGCTCAGGCTGCCAGCCTTGGATCTGTAGTGCTCCTGTATCCTCAATCGCCTCTGCTCCTGGCCTCGTGCTGTCCACACTCTCTCTCCAGGGTTGGGTCAGGAAACACCAGGTTGATCCATTAACCCTATCCCTCCTGCAGCTCTGTCACCGCTTTCCACAATGGAATTAGATTAATAGAATTCAGATAGAATATGCGGTTCTAAGGTAGAGCGCAGGTATGAGACGGGATACTTTAATCTTTATCTCCGTAACTTTATTCATAAAAAGCTCCAGACCACAACATGTTTCGACGTACAGATGTCCGCTTGAGGAAGACGTCTGTACATCGAAACATGTTGTGGTCTGGAGCTTTTTATGAATAAAGTTACAGAGATAAAGATTAAAGTATCCCGTCTCATACCTGCGCTCTACCTTAGAACTGCATATTCTATCTGAATTCTATACATGATGTTGTAATGAGTGAGTCACTACTAACATTTAAGAAGGGCCTGGATGCCTTTCTTGCAAACTATAATATTACCAGTTATATATACTAGATTCTGTGATAGGGCGTTGATCCAGGGAATTAGTCTGATTTCCGTATCTTGAGGAAGGAAGGAATTTTTTTCCCCCAATGTGGAGCTTAGTGTTGCCACATGGGTTTTTTTTGCTTTCCTCTGGATCAACATGTTAGGCTATGGGTTGAACTAGATGGACTTAAAGTCTTCCTTCAACCTTAAAAACTATGTTACTATGTTACTATGTAGAAGTCTTCCTAGGCTTGGCTGTCCAGCCAAACAGTGTTGGCAGTGGATTATTCTCAATACTCTCCAAGCGTGTGACAACAGAGCTTCTTTATTCAGGAACAATATATGATAAGCTTAATAGATCAGCAATAAATAATTTGTGTCTCTCTTTCTGTGCAGCATCTGCAGCAAGCTGCTTCTTCTCTCATTTACAGGCACAGGAAACTGGATGCAGTCACATGCTCTTCCTGTGTGAGCCTCTGGGAGTGTTTTTCTAACTTTATAAACAGCATACAAATCTAGCAACTAAACACTCAGACAGGAATGGAGTTGTTGCACTAAACATATTCCAACACTGAGTAATCGTGGGAGAAGAGCCTTAGTGAGAGAGGTAAAGAAGAACCCCAAGATCACTGTGGTTAAGCTCCATATATGAAGTAGGGAAATTGGTGAAATCTTTATGGCAGAGTGGCCCGACAGAAGCTTCTCCTCAGTGCAAGACATATGAAAGCCCCCATAGAGTTTGCAAAAAACGCATGAAGGACTCCCAGACTATGAGAAATAAGATTTTCTGGTCTGATGAGATGAAGATAGAACGTTTTGGTGATAATTCTAAGCGCTATGTGTGGAGAAAACCAGACACTGCTCATCATCTGCCCAATACAATCCCAACAGTGAAACATGGTGTTGGCAGCATCATGCTATGGGGGTGTTTTTCAGCTGCAGGGACAGGACGACTGGTTGTAATTGAAGGAAACATGAACGCGGCCAAGTACAGAGATATCCTGCATAAAAACGTCTTAGGCTGCTTTCACATAACGATTTTAGCATTTCCGATGCTGTCCGATGAAAATCGGACAGCATCGGACCGATTTTCGGACCCCATGCAGCCCTATGGGCATCGGACCGAATCGGATGTGCACTAAATGCCATCCGATCTGGTCCGATCCGAATCTGTCCGATTTTTTTATCGGTGCAAAAAATCGGAGCTTGCTCCAATTTTTGCACCGAAAATAAAATCTGACAGATTCGGATCGGACCAGATCGGATGGCATTTAGTGCACATCCGATCCGACCCGATCAATTTAACATGGGGCCCTATGGAGAAGGGTCCGAGGAAACATCTCATGTCTCCTCGGACCGATTTTAGTGTACTGAGCATGCTCAGTACACTAAAATCGCTCCAAAAGTGAATGAATGGGTTAATTAAAAATAAAAAAATCTATGCTCACCTGTCCACGAGGCCCCCGACGTCTCCCGGCATCTCCGGTGTCTCCAGGTATCTTGCCGTCTGTGCTGATAAGACCTGCCGTGATGTCACAATCACATGACTGCCAGGAACCAATAGCCGGCAGTCATGTGATTGTGACATCACGAGAGGTCCTGGCAGCACAGAACAGCAAGATACCGGGAGACGCGCGGGACCGTGCAGGAGTCGTGGACAGGTGAGAAAGGAGAGGAGGAGAGGGGAGGACAAGAGGAGGAGGAGGACAAGAGGAGGAGGACAAGAGGAGAGGAGGAGGACGCATAGGAGGACCGGGGGCCAAGAGGGGAGACACAGGGGATGAGAGGATCGGGGGCCAAGAGGGGAGACACAGGGGATGAGAGGACCGGGGGCCACGAGGGGAGACACAGGACCGGGGGCCAAGAGGGGAGGACCGGGGGCCAAGAGGGGAGACACAGGACCGGGGGCCAAGAGGGGAGACACAGGGGATAAGAGGAAAGGACCGGGGGCCAAGAGGGGAGGACCGGGCGATAAGAGGAGAGGACAGGGGGCCAAGAGGGAGACACAGGGGATAAAGAAGAGGACCGGGGAGAGACTGACAGTTCTCAGGGAGCGATCTGACAGGAGGGCGGGCATCCTATTTTCTGTCGGAATCGGATGCCTATTTGGCACCCGATTCCAGGCATTAGAAGAATCCGATGCTGTCCGATTTATATCAGACAGCATCGGATTTTACAAAATCGTTATGTGAAAGTAGCCTTACAGAGAGCTCTGGACCTCAGACTTGACCAAGGTTTCACCTTCCAACAAGACAATGACCCTAAGCACACAGCTAAAATAGCAAAAGAGCAGCTTCAGAACAACTCTGTGACCATTCCTGACTGGCCCAGCCAGAGCCCTGACCTAAACCCAACTGAGCATCTCTGGAGAGACCTGAAAATGGCTCCACCAATGTTCACCATCCAACCTGATGTAACTGGAGAGGTTCTGCAAAGAAATTGATTCCCAAATCCAGGGGGAAAAACTGCATCATCCCTAAGAAGACTCATGGCTGTACGAGCTCAAAAGGTGCAAATACTCAATACTGAGCAAAGGGGCTGAATACTTATGACCATGTGATATTTCAGCTTTTCTTTTTGAAATAAATTTGCACAAATTTCTAGATTTTGTCTTTTTTCAGTCAAGATGGGGTGCAGAGTGTACATTAATGAGAAAAAAAGAACTTTTATGAATTTACCAAATGGCTGCAAGGAAACAAAGAGTAAAAAATTTAAAGGGGTCTGAGTACTTTATGTACCCACTGTATATACACACACACACACACACACACACACACACACACACACACACATCTACTTACATAATTGGGAGTTTGGAATTCGGGCGTTGTAGCCGAATCCCAAGCTCCTTTGCGGCACTGCGAGCGATGACGCGCAGCCTCATCGCGAGCCGCAAGCCGCACTACCGTTACAAAAAAAAAAAAGAAAAAAAATATATGCTCACCTCTCCCCGAGCCCCCGCCGTCTCCCTGCAGGCTCCCGTTGGCTCCCGGTGTCTGGAGAGGTCTTCTACTGCAGTATAGGACCTGCGGTGATATCACAGTCACGTGACACCAGGTTACACCATGGAGTAACTTGCGGTCACGTGACTGTGACATCACCGCAGGTCCTATACTGCAGTAGAAGACCTCTGCAGCCACCGGGAGCCTGCAGGAAGACGGCGGGAGCTCAGGCTGAGGTGAGCATAAACATTTTTTTTAACCCCTGCCTTCCTGTTTGGAGAAGTTTTACTGTACTCAGCATGCTCAGTACAATAAAATCGGGTCCGAGGAGACATCAGATGTTTCCTCGGACCCTTCTCCATAGGACCCCATGTTAAATTGATCGGGTCGGATCGGATGTGCACTAAATGCCATCCGATTCGGTCCGATCCGATTCTGTCAGATTTTATTTTCGGTCCAAAAATCGCCTCTGCCACCCACCCACCGAGCCGCCTCTATACTCTGCCACCCACCGAGCCACCTCTATACTCTGCCACCCACCAAGCCACCTCTATAGAGGATACGGCGGCTCAGTGGTTAGCAGAGGATACGGCGACTCAGTGGTTAGCAGAGGATACGGCGACTCAGTGGTTAGCAGAGGCTACGGCGACTCAGTGGTTAGCAGAGGCTACGGCGACTCAGTGGTTAGCAGAGGCTACGGCGACTCAGTGGTTAGCAGAGGCTACGGCGACTCAGTGGTTAGCAGAGGCTACGGCGACTCAGTGGTTAGCAGAGGCTACGGCGACTCAGTGGTTAGCAGAGGCTACGGCGACTCAGTGGTTAGCAGAGGCTACGGCGACTCAGTGGTTAGCAGAGGCTACGGCGACTCAGTGGTTAGCAGAGGCTACGGCGACTCAGTGGTTAGCAGAGGCTACGGCGACTCAGTGGTTAGCAGAGGCTACGGCGACTCAGTGGTTAGCAGAGGATACGGCGACTCAGTGGTTAGCAGAGGATACGGCGACTCAGTGGTTAGCAGAGGATACACCGGACGGAACATCAGTGGTTAGCAGAGGATACGGCGACTCAGTGGTTAGCAGAGGATACGGCGACTCAGTGGTTAGCAGAGGATACGGCGACTCAGTGGTTAGCAGAGGATACGGCGACTCAGTGGTTAGCAGAGGATACGGCGACTCAGTGGTTAGCAGAGGATACGGCGACTCAGTGGTTAGCAGAGGATACGGCGACTCAGTGGTTAGCAGAGGATACGGCGACTCAGTGGTTAGCAGAGGATACGGCGACTCAGTGGTTAGCAGAGGATACGGCGACTCAGTGGTTAGCAGAGGATACGGCGACTCAGTGGTTAGCAGAGGATACGGCGACTCAGTGGTTAGCAGAGGATACGGCGACTCAGTGGTTAGCAGAGGATACGGCGACTCAGTGGTTAGCAGAGGATACGGCGACTCAGTGGTTAGCAGAGGATACGGCGACTCAGTGGTTAGCAGAGGATACGGCGATCAGTGGTTAGCAGAGGATACGGCGTCAGTGGTTAGCAGAGGATACGGCGACTCAGTGGTTAGCAGAGGATACGGCGACTCAGTGGTTAGCAGAGGATACGGCGACTCAGTGGTTAGCAGAGGATACGGCGACTCAGTGGTTAGCAGAGGATACGGCGACTCAGTGGTTAGCAGAGGATACGGCGACTCAGTGGTTAGCAGAGGATACGGCGACTCAGTGGTTAGCAGAGGATACGGCGACTCAGTGGTTAGCAGAGGATACGGCGACTCAGTGGTTAGCAGAGGATACGGCGACTCAGTGGTTAGCAGAGGATACGGCGACTCAGTGGTTAGCAGAGGATACGGCGACTCAGTGGTTAGCAGAGGATACGGCGACTCAGTGGTTAGCAGAGGATACGGCGACTCAGTGGTTAGCAGAGGATACGGCGACTCAGTGGTTAGCAGAGGATACGGCGACTCAGTGGTTAGCAGAGGATACGGCGACTCAGTGGTTAGCAGAGGATACGGCGACTCAGTGGTTAGCAGAGGATACGGCGACTCAGTGGTTAGCAGAGGATACGGCGACTCAGTGGTTAGCAGAGGATACGGCGACTCAGTGGTTAGCAGAGGATACGGCGACTCAGTGGTTAGCAGAGGATACGGCGACTCAGTGGTTAGCAGAGGATACGGTGACTCAGTGGTTAGCAGAGGATACAGCGGCTCAGTGGTTAGCAGAGGATACGGCGGCTCAGTGGTTAGAATACACGGCGGGTGAGGGGACAGCACAGTATACGACGGCTCAGTGGACGGACACACACACCCACACACCCCTACAATGTGTGCTGTACCGTCCTCACTGACGTTCTCCTCGCAGGAGTTCCAGATCCTGGCATAGAAGCGCCTCTCTGTGAACTTGTCGTCCCTGGTCTCCCAGCTGTACAGCACAGCCTCGGAGCTGCTGTTGGAGTCGGAGCTGTTGTAGCGGATGCAGTGCTCCCGGGGACCCAGACAGAAAGGCTTCAGCACCTTGCAGATCCCCTGACACCAGTGACTGCTGCAGAAGGCGGTGACCGACAACAGCAGACACACAGTTCAGGGTCAGACCCATCGCTGCCGCTGCTCTATCACCCGGAGAGAGAATGAGAGCGAGAATGAGAGCGAGAATGAGAGCGAGAATGAGAGCGAGAATGAGAGCGAGAATGAGAGCGAGAATGAGAGCGAGAATGAGAGCGAGAATGAGAGCGAGAATGAGAGCGAGAATGAGAGCGAGAATGAGAGCGAGAATGAGAGCGAGAATGAGAGCGAGAATGAGAGCGAGAATGAGAGCGAGAATGAGAGCGAGAATGAGAGCGAGAATGAGAGCGAGAATGAGAGCGAGAATGAGAGCGAGAGAGGTTTGAGAGGTGAGAGCAGGCTGGCGTGGAGGGGGCGGAAGGTTTATGGAGTGGCGGGGAGGGGGTGTGAATGGCACTGGGTAGCAGCGGCGGGCAAGAGGGGGCCGATGGTGGGCGCACCCACTCCAGCGGGCGGGTGCGGGCAGGAGGAGGCTGAGGGCGAAATCCCACGTCGCGAATTTGATTGCGGTCGCGGCTGTTTTGCATACACTGCGCTCATTGGTCGCCACAGCTAGCGGCGGCCAATGAGCGCTGGCACACGATTCCCGTGACCGACAGAGAACCTTAGACAATTATATAGTAGATATAATCCAGGACTCAGGGTTTTTTTTTCCCTTTGGGGCTAAGAACGTCTGGTACTTTCACATCTGTGTTTTTTGCAGATCTGGATTTTCACTGATGACTGGATCTCTTCAGGTATTTCGGGTATTGTCACATCTGCATTTTTTTTTTTTAAATCAAGCAGAATTCCGCTTTTTGTTTTATTTTTCATTCCGGATTCAGCAGCATTGCGTTACTGAGCAATGTATTTTGAATGGAGATCCGGAAATGTGCTTTGACTTGCGGTTTCATCCTGATCCGGACAAATCCGGCACTTCAGGCTTGCTTTAAAACTGCAGCTAAATGCAGAGACAAGTGCCGCCCATTGATTAGCCGGCAGTGTGATTTGCAGTGCAGGGAGCCGGAGGGTCTCTGAGCTACAATACATCAGCGGGCCCCCCACACATAGGGGCCCGATCCTGGGTAGCCAACCATCCAGAAATTACAGGATAGTTTGTTAAATATAAGGCACATTTTTCCCTGTATGACTCAGTGGTTTGCACTGTTGCTTTTTAGCACTGGGGTCCTGGGTTCAAATCCCACCAAGGACAACATCTGAGAGGAGCTTGTATGTTTTCCTCATGTATGTGTGGGTTTCCTACCACACTCAAAACATATACTGACCCCACTTGCTTTGGATATTGACCCCCACTGTGCCACTTTTAGTAATAATAAAGTTCCCCTTTGGTTAAAGAATAAACTACTGTTTATTGCTATGCCAAGCAGGGACGCACCCCTCCGCTGTAGTCTGTGGGTCGGCGCAGGTGGCGAGATGTGATGTCATTACGCCTCCTACTGTCCCGAGTGTGTTGTCGGATTCTTGCGATCCACAGACTAGATGTTGTCTGCAGCCTGCCTGACCAAGCTGTGGTGCAGGTAGCCAATGGCTCTCAGCTCCGCTACACCTTTTAAAGGAAATAGCATCCATAGGACACCAATACTTTTGAAAGTGTTGCAGGCCGATGTGGCCTTCAGCGAGAAAAATCCCTCTGGCATTTGTCTGATAGTCAGTCCAGCCCTGCCCACAACTACTCCACCAAGACTGCCACAGATGACCACGAATGGTTAGAGGGAAAGCACTAAATTAAAATGGTTGGCTTACTCCAGATATTGCAAGGAAAATATCCCATTGCCGACTGCTCTAACCCCTCATGATCGCTATAACTAAGTGGCTGTAATGTTTGGAAACCTCTATACTACTCCATCACTAATTGTTCCATAATGTTTGCACATGGAGAGTCATAAACTATGAAGAACCCAAACAATGGACTCCATTATTATTATTATTATTTCCAGCAGGATAGTCCTGAGTTTGGGGAGCTTTCCGGGCTGTTGGGGGGGGGGGGGGGGGGGGGGGGACTGTCCGGACTTAAACTGCATCTGTGTTCTCAACACACAGATACAGATCCATAGAACGGTGAAGGAGCAACACATTCCTGTTCTACCATACAGAGACCTACAGTCACGTCACCTGAGAATGTCACCTGATCTCAAGGTGGTCACCAGACCTTCAGGAACTACCTAGCAAATATCAGTTCAGACCAGGGTCAGGGATCCGACAGTACAATGCTTGTGTACTTTAGAGTCATCATACTGTGTGTTTTGGGGCCATACTTTGTGGACTGGGCGCAAGGACCTTTGGGGGCATTATACCATGTCTCAGGGCATATGGGGGGGGGGGGCATTATAGCTGTACTGTGTGGGAACACTAATGGGTTCTACTAGGAGCAATATGTCGTGATGATGTCAAGGACTGGGCAAGGTTAGAGAAGTGTCTTAAGGCCACTTCACACACACAGATATCTGAGTCCAATATCTGAACAGATCTCTGGTTGCAGTGAAATCATGGATACATTGCTCCATGTTGTACACAGCCACAAAATGGAGCAATGTGTCCATGATTTCACTGCAACAAGAGATCTGTTCAGATATTGGACTCAGATATCTGTGTGTGTGAAGTGGCCTTTAGAGTAAAATAGAAATGGCCGCAGGCTAAACTCACCCAGTAGGTGTCTTTCTTTGCTATCGATCATTATTGAGATGTTAGTGTTGTATCAGCAGATTGTACTGTTCATCTAGGATCGTGGTCCCCAAACTTTTTGACCTTGAGAGCCACATCAGTATTGACACCCAGAGCCCCGTAAGGCTGGCTTCATTCACACCACGGTTTTTGGGATCCTGCTTTGTCCGGTTTGAACAGAACGGGATCAAGTTTTGCTTCCCATGTATCCCTATGGTGCCGAATTGCTCCTATGGTGACCATCTGTTTGTGTATTCTGTGCCGGATTTGATTTTCTCCAGTTTTTCACCATCCCCAAAAATGGAACCTGCAGCATTGTTGGGCTCCGGTGAACAAAAAAAAAAAAAAAAACTGGACAAAACCAGACAGAATCTGATCTGGGGCGATCCGTGAAAGAAATCGGATCGTTTCCCGGATCTGATTTTCAGCACAGAGCATGGTCTGAAATCCTGCCGTGCAAACTTTAGCACCATGGACAGCGGCAGAGCAGACACAGGTAGACTACAGCACCAAGGACAGCGACAGAAAACGAATCCTGTTAAAAACAGGATCCGGGATCTTATCTGGCCACACTTTCTACACGTCCTGTCTTGTCAGGTTCTGTCAGGGTGATCCTGCAAAACACAGGATCCACCCTAACAGCCAAAAACCATGGTGTGAAGCTAGCCTTACCGGTATAGTGACAACCAAAGCTTTTCAACAGAAATCACACCGGGACAGTACACCAAGATCCAGGAGCTCCTACCCTAACACCATCAAGATCTGATCTGCTGTGCGGGGCTACTCACAAAAGTCACCATATGGAGACCTGCGCTTTATAACCGTGTGCTAGACCTGGTGCTTATGCGCCAAACTGAAAGACAGCTGGGAGCCTCACATCACAGGCTCAGGAGCCACATGTAGAGCTACAGGTTGGGGACCCCTGATCTAGAATATGGCTTTAGGTCAGAGCAGAGGCAGCTGAAAATCAAAAAATAGAGACTACTACTCTAGGTAAGGGGAAGTCCGCAAATTGGCCAAAACGAACGCCAACATGCAGAGTTTCCACACATCAGTTTGGCAGTCAAATGTATTAGACAACTACCGTATATGCTGTATCTGTAATTTGTATGTAACCCCTTCTCATGTACAGCACCATGAAAATAGGCTGGCTTCACATTTGCGTTTGTGTCTGCATGTGCAGGGCACGCAGACGCAAACGCTGTCATACTGATGTGAACGCAGCGGAGAATCTCCACATGCATTCACATCAGTATGCAGCCCGGCCAGCCAACTCGGCTGCGGCCGGGAGGCAGATATCAGGGGCAGAGATCTCCTCCTCCCGATGGTGTCGGCAGGGAGAAACAGCTGATCTGACAGCTGTTTAAATCTCCCGCGCTGACACCAAAGAGGGGATGTCGGCGCAGGAGATTTAAACAGATGTCAAATCAGCTGTTTCTCCCTGCCGACACCATCGGGAGATTAGCGGCGGCCAGGAGAGGAGATCAGCAGTTGCTCCAGCTGATCTCCCAGTGACCGCCGCTGATCTCCCGGTGACTGGGAGAGATTTCAATGAGATCCGCAGCATTCTCCTGCGCTGTCATGCGGAGGACACTGCGGATCCATTGACTCCCATGCATTGTTTGTGCACTTGCAGATAAAACAAGCTCCCTCAAACGCACAAAAAAATGCAACAGGCTGCGTTCAGAGTGCGGAGGAGGGCGCACAAATTATGCGCATCCAAACGCAGCCAAACACAGGTACTATGCGTTCCCATGTTAAACATAGGAACGCAGTGTGCATGCATTTGCCTGCGTTTGGTACGCTGCGTTTAAATACACAAGTGTGAAACAACCGTTAATGGTGCTATAGAAATAAATAAGAAATTACTGCTTACCTGCAAAATCATGCAGATATTAACAACCAATTTGTGACTTGATCCACCCCGGGCGATTTCCTGTTTTTTCCTCCCCTTCTTCAAGCCATAACTTTTTTTAGTCAATATAGACATACGAGTTGTACATTTGATTCATTTTACCATATAGTTTACAGGAAAACGAGAAAATTCCAAACTTGGTGAAATTGCAAATAAAGTACAATTACATGCCTGGTTTTTGGTGTTTTGTTCATTACATGGTAAAGCTAACATAACGATATGATGCCTCGGGTTGGCACAAGTTTGTAGATACTAGACATGTATACCTTAAGTGGTATCTAAAGTAGTGGAAAAAAAATTCAGATATTTTTAAAGAAAAAGAATTGCACTTGGCATGGTCCGTGACCCGTATCGTTCCCATTTGTAGTGATCTGGGGCTGTTTGACGGATTATTCTTTTGCACCTTGAGCTGACATTTCTACGGATACCATTTTTGGATGGATACCATCTTTTGATCGCCTGTTATTGCAGTCTATTGCAATGTTGCAACAACAAAAAAAAAAAACGAAAACGCAATTTTAGCGTTTGGACTTTTTTTCTGTTCTGACAGCGGAATCCAAGGCGGCTGCGGCGGGGAATACTCCATTCCCACCTGCACCGGAAATCCCGCTATAATATCGCGGGATCTCAGGTGGTCATGTGACAGCCCGGGGTCTTGCCTAGACCCCGGATGCTGTCAGGGGGCACTTCCATGTTGTGCCAACCACAACACATCCGTGATTCTGTGAGATACTGATGAGAGGGCAGTGTAAAAATAAGAATTAATAAAAAGAAATAAAATTTTTAAAAACCTGTAAAAAAAAAAAAAAAAAAAAAAAAAACCTAAAAAGTTCAAATCACCCCCTTTTCCCCCATTCACAATAAAAGTATTAAAAAAAATACACGTTTGGTATCGCCGTGTTCAGAATCGCCCGATCTATCAACACATAAAATCAATTAATGAGAGCCCTAAACTACGTAACGGAAAAAAATTGTCCAAACGCCAAAATTACGTTTTTTAGTCTCCGAAACATTCCTATAAAATGCGATAACGGGCGATCAAAACAGCACATCCACCCAACAATGGTATCATTAGAAAGGTCAGCTCAAGACGCAAAATATAAGCCATCACACAGCCCCAGAACCCCCAATATGAGAACCCTACGGGTTGCAAAATATGGCGCTAAAAGTGCGTTATTTTTTTTCACTACTTGGATACCAGTAAATGTATACATGTTGGGCGTCTACAAACTCGTACTGACCGGAGGCATCACCCCATCACGTCGGTTTTACCATATAGTGAACATGGCGGCTAACAAACTCAAAAAACAAACGTGGAATTGCATTTTTTTTCCAATTTCACTGCACTTGGAATTTTTTTGCAATTTCCTTGTACACTATATGGTAAAATAAATGATTGCGTATGAAAGTACAACTCGTTCCGTAAAAAACAAGCCGTCATATGTCTATATTGACAGAAAAATAAAAAAATGTTATGGCTCTTGGAAGCAGGGGAGCAAAAAACGAAAATGAAAAACGAAAAATTCCCGGGTCATGAAGGGGTTAAAGTAAACCTGACAGCTGATAGACACATGCTGCCAAATCCGCAGGCAGCATATTTCAGTCACTGGCTTTATTATCTCAGCCAGGTATGTCTGACTCTAAAACACTGAAAAAGAGACTTTAGAAGCCGCCGGATAGGAAGATCCCTGGCAGCTTCTTCTCGCCCTCTACTCTGGATGGAGCTTGTTGAGCATTCGATCTCTATGAACCCCATCCAGTTTTCTGATCATTAAGATGCTACGATGTCCCTCGAAGAAGGTTAGCTTTAAAGGGATCCTGTCACCCCCAAAACACCTGCTAACCTATTAAAACCTGTCCCTAGAGCATATTAACACTTTCCCTACACTATTTCTACCTCCTAAATGCAGTAAGTGACATTGACTAAAAACGTTTTATAAGTACCTGATTAGTGATGATAATGAGTGACTATGCTATTCATAGTCACTCATCAAGACTGCCCCTCTGCTTCATAGCACGCCTCCATAGGCGTGATCGTCCTCCTAGATTAAAATTGCAGCCTCCCCGCTGTGCCCTGTGTCGTAGGAGGCTGCAGTGTGGCTTGTGACGCGATCCGCGTCATTCCCGGCGCCCTGTGACGTATTTACAGCGGCGCCGCGCTGTTAGCTTCAAAATGCGCACTGCGCATGCCCAATGCGCATGCGCAGTGCACATTTTGAAGCTAACAGCGCGGCGCCGCTGTAAATACGTCACAGGGCGCCGGGAATGACGCGGATCGCGTCACAAGCCACACTGCAGCCTCCTACGACACAGGGCACAGCGGGGAGGCTGCAATTTTAATCTAGGAGGACGATCACGCCTATGGAGGCGTGCTGTGAAGCAGAGGGGCAGTCTTGATGAGTGACTATGAATAGCATAGTCACTCATTATCATCACTAATCAGGTACTTATAAAACGTTTTTAGTCAATGTCATTTACTGCATTTAGGAGGTAGAAATAGTGTAGGGAAAGTGTTAATATGCTCTAGGGACAGGTTTTAATAGGTTTACAAGTGTTTTGGGGGTGACAGGATCCCTTTAAGCTGCATCGGAGGTCAAGCTGAAGAGCGCACAATGAGTGCCCCAAGAGATTTATATATTTATTCATTTATATAGCGCTATTAATTTCATAGCACTTTACATACATTTTTGCAACACTGTCCCTCTTGGGGCTCACAATCTAAACAGATGCGGCCGTGCCGTGAGTGAAGTCACCTGAGGACACAGGTGACGCAGTTACCATGATAACTACATCAGGTGACGCGGTCAGCTGTGTCCTCAGGTGACCTCACACACTGTCATTGTGTGCTCGGAGGTTGTGCTGCTCGTATGCTTCTTGTTCAGCGTGACCTTCAATACAGCAGAGCCGAGTGTACTTCAAAGGACATCGTTATTGATTATCATTGATTTTGTCAGAGCGTATATTAGGGTTAATAAATGGAAAAATGCATAAAAAAAAATAATGAAATTGCACTTTAATTTTTTTGCAATTTCACTGCACTTGGAATTTTTCAAGTAGGCTAAATTAATTGATGCCATCCAAAAGTATCCCTTCTGTCCCGATGTCCCCCTATTTTACGCCGGCAGCAGCCATATTTGCACAACCAAATGACGGGTGTGCAAATACGATGCATGCTAGCGGTACTGGCCCCTTACACAATACGGCCAGTGATTGCCGCCGACAACTGGATCCAATGCAACTGCTACACCGATAAGCTCCGCCTGACCCTGACTCGGCCTGTGCATGTGACTGATCACATGACCCTGACATCACCACAGGTCCTGTACCATCCTGCTTCCTGATTTTTGTGTATGTGACACAGATTGCGGGCAGCACAGGGGCGGGGAACACAGAGAGCGCAGAGAGTGATGGATGTGCAAATATGGCGCCCACTGGCGGTACTGGCACATTGTGTAGTTTTACTAGCGGTGCCACAGCATCCCACAACCATCACCACCGGCTGTCGCATCACTGCCTGCATGTGTACATACAGCACACATGTGCACTTACTCAGGCGGCCGCCATCTTTGAACACCTGGGTATACAAAGATGGTGGCGGTGGAACTTGGTGTGTGCTTGCACACTTATTCACACCGCCACCATCTTTGGTTACCACAGGAGGGAGAGAGCACAAAGGGAGAGAAAAAAGGACAGGGAGCCACAGAGTGTGCACAGGGGGAGAGCACTTCAAAGGAGAGAGCACAGAGGGGAGAAAACACCATGGGGAGAGAGACTGCATACTGGGGGGAGAGCACAGAGGAGAGAAGACAGCACAGGGAGGAGAGAGATTGCAGACGGGAGAGAGCACAGAGGGGAGAGAGAACGAATACAAGGGAGAGAGCACAAAGAGGAGAAGACAGCACAGGGGGAAGAGACTGCATACTGGGGAGAGAGCACAGAGAGAAGACAGCACAGGGGGGAGAGACACCACACTGAGTATCACAGAGCCTGTCCCCATTGTGATGACCGCCCTCCTGATGCTTGCATCTAATATAATATGATAATGTTATGGCTCATGGAAGAAAATGAGAGAAAAACAGAAAATCGCCTGGGGTAAGGGGGTTAAATGGTTAAATAATAGGCGCAAATATTCTGCAACATTTAAATGTCACCAAAAGCTCAGGTGCCGGACCATTCTTCTGACTGCTTCCACTTTGAAGCCGCTCACTATTAATACATACAATCTAAATGGAATCTGTCAGCAGGTTCTTACTACCTCTTTTAAAAGCAGCATAAGGTAGATAAAGAGAACCTAACTACAGTAGATGTCACAGATTACTGGGTGCAACAGTTCTGACACAATCAAGACCTTTTAGATGTAGCAATGTAGCAGTGCTGAGAAAGCTGCCCCCACCCACACCAGGCTCTGTATGTACATTTCTGTAGACAGTGAGCTGCTGACCTAGTCCAGCAATGATAATCTCCTGAAGCTTAAACAAACATTGCAGGTAAACAACAGCAACAGATAAGAGAACATCCCTGAAATCTGAATGAACTCTTAAGGGCCTGTCACACGTGTCAATGTCGCCTGCAATATCGCTCATGCGTCACAAATTATTAATCGCCTGAGCGATGTGGAATTATCGCGGGTAAGATGTCACACGCGTCAATATGACCCAGCGATGCGGTGATGTCGCCATCTTGTGAGCGATTTTATTTAGTCGCTTGTACGTTGTCAAAATAGAAAATACGTTGCTGAGTTTAGTGTCACACGCAGCAATGCACAAGGTCTACTGAGCGATGAGCGACAGGTTTTACATCTGGCAGTGAAACCTGCGATCGGCGATCAGCGACATGTTGCTGGTTGCATCGCTTGGTCACACACTTCAATGTCGCTCCTGCGTCACTTTTATGTCGCTCAAGCGACTGAAAATCGGTGACGTACGAGCGACATTGACAGCGATATTGACGCGTGTGACATCCCCTTTAAATCATGCAATCTTCAGATTACACAGCAAAAACCTGCTGGCAGATTCCCTTTAAAGG
The DNA here is from genome assembly GCA_033576535.1 of Allobates femoralis. Taxonomy (NCBI): domain Eukaryota; kingdom Metazoa; phylum Chordata; class Amphibia; order Anura; family Aromobatidae; genus Allobates; species Allobates femoralis. Next base: position 584,188,111 of record JARQOC010000004.1, on the reverse strand, counting down.
GCGTCTGAGGCGTCTCTTACAGGAAAAACTCTGCATCATACGTACATACCCTTATAGAGGAGAGGGTCCCAAAAGCAAGACCCCATTCTCTCTATATAAGACACCAGTCCTTATAGGACAGCCTTTAGATAATACATGTACTTTTCATTATTTGTGAATCCAGGGTTTCCAAAAAGACAAAAGTGAATAGGGCTTACATAGACTTGTAGTTGTTCTCCAGGGCATACACAGACTTGTAGTTGCTCTCCAGGGCATACATAGACTTGTAGTTGCTCTCCAGGGCTTACATAGACTTGTAGTTGCTCTCCAGGGCTTACATAGACTTGTAGTTGCTCTCCAGGGCTTACATAGACTTGTAGTTGCTCTCCAGGGCTTACATAGACTTGTAGTTGCTCTCCAGGGCTTACATAGACTTGTAGTTGCTCTCCAGGGCTTACATAGACTTGTAGTTGCTCTCCAGGGCTTACATAGACTTGTAGTTGCTCTCCAGGGCATACATAGACTTGTAGCTGCTCTCCAGGGCTTACATAGACTTGTAGTTGCTCTCCAGGGCATACATAGACTTGTAGTTGCTCTCCAGGGCTACGTTACACTTGTAGTTGCTCTCCAGGGCTTACTTAGACTTGTGGTTGCTCTCCAGGGCTTACATAGACTTGTAGTTGTTCTCCAGGGCTTACATAGACTTGTAGTTGCTCTCCAGGGCTTACATAGACTTGTAGCTGCTCTGCAGGGCTTACATAGACTTGTAGCTGCTCTCCAGGGTTTACATAGACTTGTAGCTGCTCTCCAGGGTTTACATAGACTTGTAGTTGTTCTCCAGGGCTTACATAGACTTGTAGTTGCTCTCGAGGGCTTACATAGACTTGTAGTTGCTCTCCAGGGCTTACATAGACTTGTAGTTGCTCTCCAGGGCTTACATAGACTTGTAGTTGCTCTCCATTATTCTACGTTACACTTGTAGCTGCTCTCCATCCCAGATCTCCTCATTCGCTGCTGTACTGTCATTCTATGCTCAGCTTTGCCAGCTTCAGACCCTGCACGCCTAACATCCAGGGGGATCGCTGGATCTGATGGCCCCTGGTAACTTCCGTTCTGTTGGCCGGAGGGGCGGGGCTCAGAGAGAGTAGTAACCACGACCCTGGAACAATTCAATAACAAGTGGGGAGTGTGCCTTTAAATGGGCGTGGCCGGTGCGAATCTGCCATCAATGGGGGCGGGGCTTCGTACTCTGCCAATCTGGACACAGTGTAACAGTTTGTAAACAAGTCCTGAGTGTGAGATTACACGATCCACAACTGTGTACATGTGTGAGTGCAGGGGGCGAGCAGGAGGGCCACAAGGTAAGTCATCCAGTTATCCAATGTTTGAGGGGGGCTGATCCTGTGATATGGGTGGGGGCTGATCTGTGATATGGGGGCTGATCTGTGATATGGGGGCTGATCTTATGATATGGGGGGGTTGATCTGTGATATGGGGGGCTGATCTGTATATGGTGGGCTGATCTGTGATATGGGGGGCTGATCTGTGATATGGGGGCTGATCTTATGATATGGGGGGTTGATCTGTGATATGGGGGGCTGATCTGTATATGGTGGGCTGATCTGTGATATGGGGGGCCTGATCTGTATATGGTGGGCTGATCTGTATATGGTGGGCTGATCTGTGATATAGGGGGGCTGATCTGTAATATGGGGGGCTGATCTGTGATATGGGGGCTGATCTGTGATATGGGGGGGGCTGATCCTATGATATGGGGGGGGGTTGATCTGTGATATGGGGGCTGATCTGTAATATGGGGGGGCTGATCTGTGATATGGGGGGGCTGATCTGTGATATGGAGGGCTGATCTGTGATTTGGGGGGGTTGACCTGAGATATGGGGGGTTGATATGGGGGGATGATCTGTGATATGGAGGTTAGTATGTGATTTGGGGGCTGATCTGTGATATGGGGGGTTGATATGTGATTTTGGGGGATGATCTGTGATATGGTGGAGTTAGTATGTGATTTGGGGGCTGATCTGTGATATGGAGGACTGATCTGTGATATGGGGGGATGATCTGTGATATGGGGGGGTTGATATGTGATTTTGGGGGATGATCTGTGATATGGTGGGGTTAGTATGTGATATGGAGGACTGATCTGTGATATGGGGGGTTGGTATGTGATTTGGGGGGTTGATCTGTGATATGGGTGCTGACCTGAGATTTGGAGGTTTGATAAGTGATTTTAGGGGTTGATCTGTGATATGGAGGACTGATCTGTGATATGGGGGGTTGGTATGTGATTTTGGGGGCTGATCTGTGATATGGGGGGGTTGATATGTAATATGGGGGGATGATCTGTGATATGGGGGTTAGTATGTGATTTGGGGAGCTGATCTATGATATGGGGTGCTGATCTGTGATATGGGGGGGTTGATCTGTTATTTTGGCAGCTGATCAGTGATTTGAGGGGTTAATCTGTGTTTTGGGGGCTGTTGTGATCTCCCATACCCATCTTTGTATGTGATTTTGGGGGCTGATCTGTGATATGAGGGGTTGATATGTGATTTTCCGGGCTGATCTGTGATATGGGGGTTTGATTTGTCATTTAAGGAGCCGATCTGTGATTTGAGGGGCTCTTCTGAGATATGAGGGATTGATCTATGATATGGGGGGCTGACTTATGATTTGGAGGTTTGATATGTGATTTGAGGGGCTGATCTGTGATATGGGGGGCTGATCTGTGATTTTGGGGTCTGGTCTGCGATATGAGGGCTGATCTGTGATTTGAGGGGCTGATCTGTGATATGGGGGTTGATCTGTGATATGGGGGGTTGGTATCTGATTTTGGGGGCTGATCTGTGATATGGGGGGTTGATCTGTGATATGATGGGTTGGTATGTAATTTTGGGGGCTGATCTGTGATATCGAGAATTGATGTGTGATTTGAGGGGCTGATCTTTGATATGACTGGGTTGATCTGAGATATGGAGAGGTTGGTTGGAGTGCTGACCTGTGATTTGGAGGTTTGATAAGTGATTTTAGGGGCTGATCTATGATATGGCGGGCTGATCTGTGATATGGGGAGGTTGGTATGTGATTTTGGGGGCTGATCTATGATATGGCGGGCTGATCTGTGATATGGCGGGCTGATCTGTGATATGGGGAGGTTGGTATGTGATTTTGGGGGTTGATCTATGATATGGCGGGCTGATCTGTGATATGGGGAGGTTGGTATGTGATTTTGGGGGCTGATCTATGATATGGGGGGCTGATGTGTGATGTGGGGGTTAATCTGTTATTTGTGCGGCTGATCAGTGATTTGGGGGGCTGAGCTGTGATTTGGAGGCTGGATCTGTGATATGGGGGGGCTGATCTGTGCTTTGAGGGGGCTGATCTGTGATATGCGAGTTTGATTTGTCATTTAAGGAGCTGATCTGTAATTTGAGGGGCTGTTCTGTGATTTGGGGGGTTGATCTGTGATATGGGGTGGGCTGACCTGTGATTTGGAGGTTTGATATGTGATCTTAGGGGCTGATCTGTGATATAGGGGGGCTGACCTGTGATTTGGGGGGTTTATCTGTTAATTGAGGGGCTGATCTATGATTTGGGGGATTGATCTGTGATTTGGGGGTTGATCTATGATTTGAGGGGCTGATCTTTGAGATGGCAGGCTGATCTGTGATAGGGGGGGGGGGTTGATCTGTTATTTGGGCAGCTGATCAGTGATTTGAGGGGTTGATCTGTGATTTGGGGGCTGTTGTGATCTCCCATACACATCTTTTTAGGAGGAAATGGCATTATTATGTGCACCTTATGCGTTCACTATATGTCTGTGATCTGTCGTTAAATACTATGCTTCCATTGAGTGACAGCTGATGGCTGTGGGAGAGGTGCTTGTATCCTGCTGTTGATAAGGATGAAGTTTTTTTTGGCTGGAAAAGATCTTATTAGCTTGTTGAGGACCCTCCTCTATACTCCAGGATCCAGCTCACACTCATGAATTACATGTCTTCAATGTAAACAATGCAATGCAGTACTCTGCCCTATGGTGGCGCTGAAGGGGAATTTTAATACTTGTTACCTGATCACAGTCGATCAATGAGGATTCCACCAGCAGGTGATGTTTTTGTCCCTTTTTAAAGGATATTTAAAAAAATAAATACAGTTGTGGCCAAATGTATTGACACCCCTGAGATTCTGTCAGATAATACTCAGTTTCTTCCTGAAAATGATTGCAATCACAAATTCTTTGGTATTATTATCTTCATTTAATTTGTCTTCAATGAAAAAACACAAAAGAGAATGAAGCAAAAAGCAAAACATTGATCATTTCACACAAAACTCCAAAGATGGGCCAGACAAAAGTATTGGCACCCTCAGCCTAATACTTGGTTGCACAACCTTTAGCCAAAATAACTGCGATCAACTGCTGCCGGTAACCATCAGTGAGTTTCTTACAATGCTCTGCTAGAATTTTAGATCATTCTTCTTTGGCAAACTGCTCCAGGTCTCTGATATTTCAAGGGTGTCTTCTCCAAACTGCCATTTTTAGATCTCTCCACTATCCGCACAATCTTGTGTTGAAATCTCTCGTCAATTTTTCTTTTCCGTCCACATCTAGGGAGATTAGCCACAGTGCCATGGGCTTTAAACTTTTTGATGACACTGCGCACTGTAGACACAGGAACATTCAGGTCTTTGGAGATGGACTTGTAGCCTTGAGATTGCTCATGCTTCCTCACAATTTGGTTTCTCAAGTCCTCATACAGTTCTTTGGTCTTCTTTCTTTTCTCCATGCTCAATGTGGTACACACAAGGACACAGGACAGAGGTTGAGTCAACTTTAATCCATGTCAACTGGCTGCAAGTGTGATTTAGTTATTGCCAACACCTGTTAGGTGCCACAGGTAAGTTACAGGTGCTGTTAATTACACAAATTAGAGAAGCATCACATGATTTTTCTAACAGTGCCAATACTTTTGTCCACCCCCTTTTTTATGTTTGGTGTGGAATTATATCCAATTTGGCTTTAGGACAATTCTTTTTTGTGTTTTTTCATTGAAGACAAATTAAATGAAGATATTTATACCAAAGAATTTGTGATTGCAATCATTTTCAGTAAGAAACTTACCTACCTGTTGTGCCTCTTATGGCCACTTTACACGCGGCAACAGGAAGATAGAAAACGGCATGTGTCGGAGACAATTGCACCTTTTACCTTCAAAACACCTTGCAGATACCTGAATTACACGCAACCACTTCAAGGTGTTTTGAAGGTAAAAGGTACAATTGTCTCCGACACCTGCCGTTTTCTATCTTCCTGTTGCCGCGTGTAAAGTGGCCATTAGACCGCTCCTGCTGGTAATTCTGTAGCTTTTGCTGACGTTACATTGACAGAGAGGCGTCTTCTCTGCTCACTCGTCGGGCGTCATAGCCAACGTCATACTTGTTGATAGCCGGATCCCCAATTAGGCAATGGGGAAGCAGCTGTCAATCAGCATGATGTTGGATTTTGTATATACCTTTTAATGGTGTCTCATTGCTTTAAAGAGAATCTGTCCGCAGGATTTATCACTATAAAGTAAAGCCATTGCCATAATGGCTGATCACTCTGATCTCTGCGGTGAGGGGATCTGATCTGTGGTTGTTGAATAATGTTCCTCTAAAGTTTTCATCTGATGATGTCTTCTGTGCATTTTGGCCGACTTGGGGGTCGGGTTGTCTTCTCCGCCCTCCTTCTGCCTCCTCTATTTCTTCCACAGGTCACTGATTCTACAGTGCTCATCTTCCTTTTGAAGTTCTGTGCCTCCTTCATGATACGGATGGGCGGCGCATGCACAGTGATTCTGCAGTGTGCTCCTTTGGGATTGCTGGGAAGTCCTAAAGTTTGATCAGTTTAGCAGAAGTCCTAAAGTTTGATCAGAGCAGTGCTCGGAAACAGATGTATCTGTTGCCGGTTGCCTCCTACCGTCTTCACACGCCGCTACTACGGGCTATATTGACGACGCAAGCTACAATCGTAGCCTGTAGCGGGTTGTATCCATCCTGTTGTAGCGGCGTGTAAAGGTACCTTTAGGCTGCTTTCACACTGCATTTTTCTGGGATCTGTTGCTGTCCGTTGTAAATCGGACAGCCACGGATCCGATTTGACCCCCATGTATCCCTATGGGTGACGGATCTCATCGGATTTGCATCCAATGGCATCTGATTTGTGTCAGATCCGATTGTGTCCGATTTTCTGCGGTGCCCAAAATCTGAGACTGCTCTGATTTTGGGCACAGCAGGCTAAAATGAAAGCAGTCAAATCCAACAGGATCCGCGCCAGTTAACATTAGGGCCTATGAGCGCGGGTCCGAGGAAACAGCTGATCACTCCTCGGCCCCGATTTTAGATTTAAAATTGCTGTGTGCCATCTAATTTCACTTCTGCAATGTATCACATACATTGCGGAAGTGAAATTAAGTAAAAGCAAGGGTTAAAAATAAAAAATCTGTATTCTCTACTTTCCAGCAATCCCCCGATGTCGGCATCTATCTGCAATGGCTTACAGGATCTGCCGCTGCTTCGATCGGGTCACATGACCAGTTATCGCAGTAGCCGGTCATGTGACCGAGGATGCTGATCGGGTAGCCCCGCCCAGCCAGGTCCTGCAACCATCGGGAGCAAGATGCAGACGTCGGGGGATTGATGGAAAGGTGAGAATAGAGATTTTTTTTATTTTTAACCCTTGCTTTACTTAAATTTCACTTCTGCAATGTATATTTACATTGTGGAAGTGAAAGTGCCCCACACAGCTCTTTCTGTGTCTGGACCTGTGAAAATAACGGACCTGGACACAGAAATAGGTCACCGCCGATGGTGTCCTTTCCTGTCCGTGGGGTCCTGCAAAAAGTAGGATCCCACGGACAGGAAAAATATATGTGAAACCACCCTTAAAGGGAGGAAGATGATGAGAAAATGACCTACTGTTTAAAGATTTTTTTGTTTCATGTTCTTTTTTTCATATCATGATCTACTCCTGTATAATGACTGATAACATCTCTATATACAGTAGATAACACAGGATCCACCATTCACAATAGGTGATATCACAGCTCTCCTCCTCCTCCTGTACAATGACTGATAACACCTCTATATACAGTAGATAACACAGGATCCACCATTCACAATAGGTGATGTCACAGCTTACCTCCTCCTCCGGTACAATGATTGATAACACCTCTATATACAGTAGATAACACAGGATCCACCATTCACAGTAGGTGATATCACAGTGTGGCGCCCCGCAACGAGTGCGTCACAAGAGGGTATTGCAGCCATAAATGCAGCCGCAATATTCTCTGACTCAGCAATGATCCGGTTAACATAGAGATCCAACCCAACATGCAACACCTAGAATAGAGGACCAATCATAGGTCCTAGGGGGTGGAGTGTTAGGGTAGTGGAGTAGAACACACAATAATCTAGATCAGAAGAAGGAGTCTGGAATCTAGAGCACAGCCTAGAACACAGAACTTGGAGAGGAGCGGGGGCTCCGCACCCCGTGCGGGCCCCTGGGCCGTCACCGGTCGGGTGTCAGCACCTGAGGCCTTAACAACCGGGATTGGGCATTATCTACACGGGTTCCCAAAAGACTCCCGTGCCCACAACTTACAGCCGGTTCACTGGTACCGAAGCTGGCAGCAGTTCACCTCTGCCACGCGAACCAGAATCGTGGAGGAGCAGCTTCAAAGGAGCACCCCACCACCAGCCAACTTCCAGTCGTCTAACCAGCGGTGTACCCACTGAGGGATCCAAGGCTCCCCAAAACATCCAGAACGTACATCATGGATAGGGCATTGAAGCAGCCTCCCCGTACCCGACCTGGTATTCCTGGGCGACACTGGAGAACAAAGTAGGTAGAATGGAGGAACACTGCGGATCTCTAATGGTACCTTTACACGCCGCCACAACAGGATGCATACAACCCGCTACAGGCTACGATTGTAGCTTGTCGCGCCAATATCGCCCGTAGTAGCGGCGTGTGAAGACGGGACGACACAGCCGGCTACAGATACCTCTGTATCCGTGCATTGCCCATAAACAGATGGCTACATCGCCGATTGTAGCGAGCTGTATCGGCGTGTAAAGAAGCTACGGAAGGGAACTCTGGACACCCGGCGATGTAGCTGCAATGTAGCTAAGGCGTCACCCAGGCTCCGTGTTACCGCGCCCCATCTGCGATCATTGGTGGAAGATGCTGCTTAGCGATTGGTTGTCGCCGCACAGGGCGGCACATTTAAGGAGCTGACCTGTCACACTACACAATCGCTCGAGCGTCATGTATTACTCAGCCTCCGGCGATGCCTGCCCAATCATGATATTCTTGCGTTGTCCTATCAGCGTACGGACGTCTCGTAATCCACAATTGTGGCACGCCTATGTGCTGTCCCTGCTGCACCAGGTCCGCCCATAGTAGCTGGTTGTAGCGGTGTGTAAATGAGGTACGCTGAGCTACAGATGGCTACTTGAGACACCCGGCGATGTAGCTAGTTACAGATGTAGCGTAGCGTAGCGCACCTTGTGGCGGCGTGTAAAGGAGGTGCGTTTCCCGTTGGTAAACCGTTTGGGCGTGCTCGTGCACGTGAAGTAGCCGTTGGTATCCATCCTGTTGTGGCGGCGTGTAAAGGTACCATAAGGGACACCATCACTGCTGAGTCCACCCGGTCTACTACTCAACCACTGTATGCCATGTAGTGCCTGCTGGTTACAGTAAAGACCCGTTGCAGAGACTTTCTGTGTCCGTGCTTCCTTATGAACTGTCCGTCCGCACTAAAAGGTAACCGCAGCTGCCGCACAACATCTTGAGCAGCTCCAGCCTCCGGGGATCACCGCTCAGCCTGTGGGGAGCGTAACATCTAGCTGCTATCCATCCCCCGGGGGCTCCGCAGCGTCGGTAGCCCTTACCGAAACTACTCATAGGTGGCGTCACGAATAAATTAAACCCCCTTTAATCTGTTCCACCAAGACGTCTTCACTTTTGATCTGCACTACACCGGGCCCCACTACCGGCAGGCGCGGTCCACCCGTGACAAGGAGGAAGGAAGCATCGCCTGTCTAAACCGGAGTCCCGGCCACGGTGAGTCAACAGCTCACCTCCTCCTCCTGTATAATGACTGATAACACCTCTATATTCCGTAGATAACACAGGATCCACCATTCACAATAGGTGACGTCACAACTCACCTCCTCCTCCTGTACAATGACTGATAACACCTCTATATACAGTAGATAACACAGGACCCATCATTCACAATAGGTGATGTCACAGCTCACCTCATCCTCCTGTACAATGACTGATAACACCTCTATATACAGTAGATAACACAGGATCCACCATCCACAATAGGTGATATCACAGCTCACTTCCACTTCTCTTCAAAATGACTTGTGTACCCGCTCATTAGATTCTTCAATACAAAAGATAAGGTCAGTGTAAGTTTATTATGAATTATGTACATGTGGTTTTCCTGAAATGACAAGACGTTTGTGTAAAAAAGCCACAGTGACTGATGGGAGTTTTGGAAGATTTCTATATTGTTTTTTTTTGTAATCCACGAGCAGCAATTATTAGCTCTGTTTCACAGATTATGAAATGGAAAGCAAATTTACATTGGATGCAAACATAAGATAATGTAGAAGATTAATCATATAACCTACAAGAGGAAACACCACACTAGCATAGATATGTATTAAATAGCTTAAAATTAATATTATAATATAAATAATAACAGTAGAAAATATTCCAGGGAGATCAGTAAACAGATATTGGGACCTATCAGAACAATCGATAAAATAATAATCTAGTATACAGAAAGTATAATAAAATCCAAAATAATAGTCAAATAATATACATTTTGTTGTACATTATATAAGTTCATGCTTTTGGCTATTTAATCATAATAAACAAAGGTGACTGAGTAGATAATATGGTAAAATAGTGTATGCAGAACAAGATTGTCAAAAGCCACACTGGGTATATAATAATATCAAATCAAAAACTGAATATGCAGATTTGCTGTACTAAAGTCTTTGTGTATACTAGACCATTGTTATTATTACCTTTTACTAGACAGGGGCCCGATTCTATTACATCAGGAGTTTATAGAATGCGGGTGTAGTAATATGGTGGCCATTACACCCCGAAGCAATACTGCGTATTAGTGGGTGTAGTAATATGGCGGGCGTGTTAGCTGAGATCTAATGGTAGATGCTAGAGTGTATGTGCTCCTTCCAGGTCCGACGTGACTTGATAGGGGTTGGGGTTGATGGGTGGTCGAAGGCCGTTGATTCTGGTGGGCTGTGAGGAAAATTCGCCTCGCCCACCAAAGAAGACGGTCACTCCTACTGAATGTACGGTGTGCTTGGAGGAGGGCGTTACCGTATCAATTGGTGGGCGTAGCGGTGTAGCCCATGCAAGGGTGGTCTTGGCCCCAGGGCTCTGGAGTCAGTGAGCCAAACATCCAACTCCGTCTCTTCAATTTCCCTGAATCCGACTCCACCCAAAATGGACACCGAATCCAACTCCACAACCCTGCTTGAGCTCCCCTCCCACACCCATCCCTGCCTATGGGTCTTACTCCCTGATCCTCACTATAATTCTACTGAAGTCCATGGCTACGTCTCTTTGTAAAGTAGACTGGGGGTAGCAATATGGCCACCGCTACACCCGGTCTGCTACTGTGCATGACCAGGTGTACAAAGATGGCGGACGCATCAGTTACTGCGCATGAGCATGGAAAGAAGTTTTTTGTTTTACAATCTAGCTACTCAGAAGGTATCGGGGGTTTACCTACACTGCAGCCAATGTCCTATATGTGGCGCTATTTCAGGAACAAACTTACAGAGACTAAAGGTACGGTCACACACAGCAATATTGCTTGCAATTTCACTGGCAATTTGCTGGTTGCAGTGAAATCATGGACACATTGTTACATTTGTACATGGCAACAAAATAGAACGATGTGTCCAAGATTTCACTGCAACCAGCAAATTGCCAGTGAAAATGCAAGCAATATTGCCGTGTGTGACCGTGCCTTTAGGATTTTTTATGTATCGTAAGTAGATATTTTTCTGCCCGGTCCTGATATCCAATCACTGTGCTCACCATCTTCCTGGAATGTTTTTTACTGTTTAAAATTAATAATAATGATGTAACTGGGGTTCCTGTAACCCCTTTATGTCCCCACACGTCCCCCTGCACCTCAGAAATAGTTTTATTCTATTCCCGCGCTGTATGCAGATTTGCAGATTATGATCAGCACCCCTCCGTTCAATGCACACACTGCCCCTCCTGAGTGTGTGCAAGAGAATGATGTCACTATGTCATCCACACAATTCCCAAGTTTCACGCCTGCGCAGTGGCGCCTCACTGTGCCCTATTGATGAGCCAGTTCTTTCACTGCGCAGGCGCGAGACTTCGGTCTCACATCAGCCCCACACACAGTGCCCGATGTGTCGTCCCTGCGCAAGGGAATCACTGGCTCTTCAATAGGGCACAGGGAGGTGCCACTGCACAGGCGCGAGATTTGAGAATTGTGTAGATGACATAGTGACATCATCCACTAGCACACAATCAGGAGGGTTGGTGCTAACTGCAATGTGCAAACCCCCATCTGACCGAACCACAAAATTACCATATGATGCGCCCTCAGGCCATGAGATACTCGGGAACCGGGCTGGTGCTTTCTCTCTCTGGGGTATCATGATAGTCGCCACCAGGTGGCTTGGGATCAGTCCAAAAAGGGGGTATTTCCAGGGGATTTGTCGTGACGCCACCCGGGGTATGTGGTTAGTAGAACCACCGCTGCCATATTCCTGCTGGGGACGATCACTTGGGGCATCCTTGGGCAACTCAAACTGTGCAGCTCAGGTAGCTTTTCTGTGTTGCTCCCTCAAAGTCCTTTTAGACCCCTCTCTCAGTGTTAACGTAGTACCTCATCCACGGGTTCAGTCTGGTCGTCGCAGACTCACGGGTGAATATATTTCCCTTACAGTCAGGGTCACCAGTCCTAGTATGACGGCTGTGTTCCTAGTCCATAGTGGAAAGTTAGGCTGCAGGTCATAAAGCACCTGCCCCATACCGGTGTGTCTCGTGATTAGGGTCTGGATTATCCCCAATCACCTCTTCAGAGCCGGCACTCTGGTTTTGGCCTAGCCATCCGTTGTCCCAGGTTCAGATATTTGGGTACACCAGGCTCCTTCTGTCATTCACTGTCTTTAAGGTTGCCTCCGGTCAGCTAAGATGTGTGCAACTGCCGGGTAATTGTCCTCCCAATCTTCCTTCTGCTGTGGGGTGTCTCTCAGTCTCGTTCCCCTTCCCGTCGCCTCCAGGCTATGGAGCGGGCTTTCTCTCCTAGGGTCTGTGCCTCTCGGGATTCTGCGCCTCCAGGGAACCCAAAACTGTCTGGGAAGTCTCTATCTGTTCTGTTCTCACTCCAACTGCTGCCACTGTTCTGGTCTACCCCTGTGTGTTACGGGGTTTTTATTGTGTTGGTCTCTCCACCCACTTTGTAAGTGTCCACCTACATTCCACCCACTTTGCTACACCCGCCACCCCTTGCCCAACCTAGCTAGAGTCCTAGACGTAGGGTTGGTGTTTGTGCGATGTGGGGTGTGTTTTGCAACCACCTTGCTTACCTGGCTGCACTTCCCTCTTGTGGCCTCCTGGTCACAGGGGCACCACACATACAGCGCAGGACAGAATAAACTCTTTTTCTGAGGTGCAAGAGGATGCCTGGGGATATAAAGGGGGTTACAGGAACCCCAATTACATCATGGTAAATGTGGTGGGCAGGGTTTACAACCTATAAAACTGGTGACAGGTGTACTTTACAATTAAAAAATAATAATTCATTTTAAATTTCTATGCTAATGTGGCGTTTTTTCTTGTAGATTGTGATATGGGTAAATACAAAAATATTGCAAAGAATAATTTTTTAAAAATTCAGTTACAGTAAATCAAAAACCTAATAGTTTTCAATTGACGGCTTCCCCTTAAAGCGTGTTTAGAAGATGTGGCCTTTAAATGAGGACAGTGCCTCCGAATGATGCAAAGTAAACACGCCTCGTATTCTGCAGAGCTGGAAATAAATAGCAAAAAAAAAAAAAAAATGGAAGCTGAACTTTTTGTTCTTTAGGTTACATTAGGCTTTTCGGTATACCGACATGGGAGTTTATTATTAACAACGAGGACGCTGGTACAGGATCCATATGTTGAGCCAGTCTCTGACGTATGAGTGTGCTGAGATCTATAGTCCTCCGGCGGCCGCCCTGGATTGTTTTTGCAGTGAGATGAAGTCATGAACGTCATATATGGGAATCACAGTTTGGCAGCCGCTGACTGGAGACATTTGCCTTATACAATCCCAGTTGCAGTATTCTGTGGGGGTGTACTTAAATAACCCTTACCTTTTGGTACTACGTTTAAAGACACACTACCTCTAAATGCCAAGTCACACATATGTATAAAAATTCTCATAACTAGAAATGAATGACATAAAGCAGATTGACGGGAGAGGAGATGTGTGTTGACATCCTGTATGTAATACCATTGTATAAGGCTATCGTCAGCTGACTGATAACAGAGAACAGTAGACTTGGATCGCTAAAAGGAGACTGTGACTCTATTCACTATCTATAGCTAGGATAACGTGGCACCAGTCACTACTTATAGCTAGGGTGTGACACATCACTACGTACAGGTAGTATAGACAGCAGGGAAGTCAGGTAATCTGGGGTCAGGTTCCAGGAGAGCTCATAGTATTCAAGGAGAAGACAGAGACATAGTCATGCAATGGTCCAGGGTCAGGTTTCCAGGAGACCACAAAGAGGATTCAGGGAGTTAACTAAGGCATATTCAGATCACGGTCCAAGGGTCAAAATACCCAGAGATCATAACAAGTACAGGGAGCAGACCAAAGGGAAATCAAGCAACAGTTCGGGGTCAGGCAACAAAGATTAGCACAAGACAGACACAGGTTTGCAGGCCACACAGCATTTCAGACAGAATGTATGACTGGCACAGTTCTGGGAGAGCCTGCTCAGTAAAGTAGCAGAATAATCACTGGGAAGATGGAACAACTTAGCAACCGAGCACTTCCCAGAACCAGAATGGAAACCTGCGCTGTTAATCAACTACTGACGGCACACCAGATACCAAACAGAACAATAACTCTTATTGTGTCTGAGTCCCACTGCATGGGGGAATCGTGACAGAGACCAGAAAGATTTTTTGGGTGCCAATTAGAAGAAACCATTTTCTTTAGTTCTGTAGAAGAAAGAAGAGATTGTGATAAAATGAACTCTTTGAATCTGCGAAGGGGACACAATGTTCTCTTGCTCGTCCGGATTGTATTTCCAGCTTTTGTGTATGTTCTGTGAGTTAAATCTAAACTCCAGGATCGCAGTAACTCAGTTGATGACGAAGATTGGAAGCTTTATATCACACATCTGGAGAGGATTAGCCGCCAGCAGAAGTGTGAAACCCGATCATAGAAAAGTTGATTTCCTGATGACATGGCCAGATAGGCATGCATCTCACCCAATGGCAGAGTGCATTGGTATTAAAGCAGTAAAGAGGTCCAAAATAAAGATTTTAGAATTTTTTTTAAACATTATTTATGGGCGTTATGTCTTACCTGGTAAGGTCAATCTATAAAGCCCTTGGTCCAGAGGAGCCGGTATATTGCAGCCCGGACTGATGATGTTGGTGCAGCAGATCTAGAGACTGGACAGCACCTGGAGGAGGAGAAGAAGCTGGAGGCTTAGCGTAGGGAGACTGATGAGAAGTTAAAATGGCAACACAAAGTATTGATGAGACAGAGTATGCCAATGAAATAGCAGAGTGAAATAGTTCAGGAGACTCACTGTGGTGATGAAGCAGAGCTCAACAATGGAGCAGAGCTCTTACAGTGCGCAGAGCTATCCACACACAAATGAGGTCATTAGAACAAAATAAAACAAAGCAGCACAGAGTATTTCAGCAATGTCCACATTTTTTTTTAAATAACGTGGGACATGAATTGCAGCAAGTACAAAGAAATAGTCCTGTCCTCCGACTACAGTCACATAAAGTTTACACCCAGTGCGATACACCATGCAGCATGATGCCTCCACAGAGAATTCTGCCACACAATTTGCCCTAACAATACCCACCATATGCACAGTATACCCTCACAGTGACCCTAGTAAAGTATGATGTAGCCACAGTGCCCCCAGTGCAATATATTACTCATACAGTCCCCATACGACGACAGGAGATCCCATAGAGTGCCCTCAGTGCAGCAAAACCGGGTGTGGAGAGTCACACAGAGAGAGAGAAGTAACGGTCTGGTCGGGTTCCAAGCCTGCCAGACTCAAAGCAGAGCAACCAAGACAAGGAGGCCTACGACCCTACTCGCTGTGGAGATCCTAAAGTGTTTCCCTCACCTCCGGACGAGTGTACCAGTACAGAACAGCAGTAAAGGTACCAAAAAGACTTTATGTGTGCGTGTCCCTCCTTCCATCTGCACCACACTGACTGTGCTACCCTATTACCCTCATTACAACTTACAGCCCTGGGGACCTTCCGCTCGTCCTGTAGGGAGTGGTTACACCTTGCTGCCGCCCATTACCCTGGAGGCCCAAGCAGCGCCAGTGCCATAACTGGAACCCCTACAGGTGGCGTCACGACAGACATCTTTATTATTTTCTTTCCACTCATTCTTTTTATCTGCATCCCCCGGGCCCACGGCCTCAGGCACCGCTACCCGTGACTACCCCCAGAGACCGCGCCTGAGTGATCCGAGTACCCCCTGGGCCTGGGCTGGACAAGGGTTAATGTCAGTTTTGCTGCTAGCAGCTCCATGGTAGTTCTGTTCAATTACAGCTACTCTGTGACCATTCCCATCTCCTCCAAATAGTCACATAACCCATCAGCTATTGCTGGGGATAGAATTTCATTCTGTGTAAGATGCCTGGGTAGAAGGAGCTGTTGGTGAACTAACCGGTGCCAAGCCGTCTGCTGCCTAGAAGAGTGGCAGTAGCCATGAAGTTGCTGTTTATCCTTTGATGTTTTTCCCTGTATGTCTTTCTTCCTTAAGTGTTGATTAAGTGCAGTGGCAAGACTAGTGCTCTCACTGGCCAGCCCCCTAGTGAGGGATAAGAGCAGGGCTAGCGAGGGATGAGGTATCCTGGTCGGCGAAGAGGTGAATCAACCCGTATAGGGGCGACAGGGAGATCAGGGTACAACTTCAGGTGGGTGCAGGAGGTGTCCCTTCCCCTGCTCCCTACCATCAGGACGCACCATTGTTATAGAGTCCCCCGTGTTCCCTTGTGTGTTGTGTTGTGCGACGGACACCCGTTGGTCTGCGAGGCACTGTTACGCGGGATGTATGGACACACGCCAGTTTGTGCGTGACAGGCTGTCCAACAGTGCAGGGGGTTGCAATTACAGCTGACTGCTCGACAGGGTTTGGGGGATCCCCGATGGGAGAAAAAGATGTGTGTCCCACTTATACCGGACATTCAGGAGATATTCTGGGGAATTAATTTATTTGGGACAGAACTTGCAGTACAGTTCATAACTACAAAGGAGAAGTCCTAGGGTTTTGTTTCAGTCTTCTTTGGGGAGAAGATGTTGTTTGTAAAACTAAAAAATACAATTCTTGCAAAGGATGTTTGGAAATGGTTCCACCTTAGTACAAGTGTTGGCAGCTCATGTTTCTCCTTGTTTCTCACGACCGACCATTACTTTCAGACCTCTAAGTGGCAGCTGCTGGTTCCACTTAAGTTGCGCCCTCTGTGCCACCACCATGAGTGTTACTACAGGCCGTCAGCTGCTCTACACAGATCTAGGATTTACACAGCGAGCAAGAAGCGATGTGGTCAGAGACATATTTCCGATACTTCCCACAAACGCGTCTCTTTATCTGCTGCTTCAGGAAACATCATGTTCGTTTCTCATCCTATAAGTGTAGAGCTGAGAAAAAACGGTTAGTGATAGGTGTCTACGTGACAGGGCGAGAGGAAGCAATATCTACAAACACTTCTCTACCCAAAAATGAAAGCTCAACAGTATCTGACTTCTGTTAGTCATCACATTACTTCACCTGTAAGGGCTGAAGTTTGTGCTCCGGAGCTGCTCTTCCTACTGTAAATGATAATCTACTATTTTGGTGTCTAACTAAAACGTTGATCTTCAATTGGTCGGCCACCTACTGTATATATCTACATACATAATTGCTTTGGATATCCTCGATAAACGCCACCTCATTGGCCAACTGACCGCCACCTGAGCTGTCAGTTATAAACAGCCCAGAGCCGCTGCCCATCCACCTATAGGCCCCAGCTGTGAAATAACACTGTCACTCACTATTACTGTCAGATACGCTGCAGCTACTGCGCAACTCTTAAATTACCCTGGCAGCAGTCATATGCACCCGTCGGTGCTTCCAGGGATCGAAAAAACCTACTGTGGAGCACCTTGTAGCGGCGTGTAATTGCGGTATCGAGTACCGTTAGGAACCGTTGAAACGCGCGCGTGCACGTGCGACACCCGGTGGTTTCTAACCTTCGGTAGCGGCGTGTAAAGGTACCATTAGGTTAACAATGGCAGGCCATGATAGGCATAAAAGGTGTAAATCAAAGGGAAGGTGGCAAGCAAAGTGTCACACTCTTAGTTGGCGCTGACCTTGCTGGATGCTGCTGTGTATGTGTTTGTCTTTAAGAGCTGCATGGTTGATAGTTGTGAAGGTTCTGGCCTCCTGAGTTGTGCTCCAGAACTGCATTCACTATGAGGTTCAGTTGTTGGTTGAGGGGTTAATGTGTGACTCACCTGGGCTCTCCTCCCCCTAGCCTTTAAGTAGTCTCTCCTTCCACCAGGTGGTGCTGCTGATAGAGTTTCACTCTATGCCTGGAAGCCGTGCTGTGCTGACCTGTGTGTTTGTGTGGCTGATGTCCTTTCCTTTGGAGTTGCTGTGTCCCAGTTCTGTGGAGGGAGGTGAGGGGGAATAGCGCAGGGCTGGTGGAGGAGTTTTAGGGAGAGGCTGGAGGCCCGAACCTTCTCACCTTCAGAGATACCTTCGGGATCAGGGCCATTCAGGGCTCCTAGACTAGGGTCAGACTAGCCTTCCCTGCCCATAACTAGCCTCACCCTGCCCATAACTGCCATTCCCTCATCAGCATTCTCACTACACCGTGACACAAAGTTACAGATCGTTCTATATAGAAGTCTGACAAAAATGGAAATTATAAAGCGAGGTTGGAAAAGTCAAATTATGGAGATAACTTTATCTTATTCCACAAAATTCCACGTACATAACAACCATATCAGGCACATGCAAAAATATATCAGGACTAGAGTACAGAGTCCAAAGGTATGCTGAGAGGGTACCGCTGTTGCCACAGAGGAGCATCAAAAAATGGGTAATCTAAAATGCAAAGAAAGCAAAAAATAATAAATTAAAATTGCAAGGTACAAACACAGAAGACTCAAGGGAGAAGATTACAGGAAAGGAGCAAATGATTGGGCTGTGCAGTACCACCAGCGGTGCCACATGCTGCTTCTGTTCTCTGGGTCCTCCTCCGTCGAGGCCGCCTCACACCTCGCCCCAACGTGATGTCAGACCCCTTGTTAATGTGCATGTGTCCACCATGCTTAAACACTCGGTCCGCTACTGTGCATGACGGGGTGAACAAACATGGCATCGGTGTCAGTCACGATCCTGCCCCAGAGCCCGTTCCCATCCTCACCTCACCAGCCTCAAAATAAATGATTACACCACGACATGAGCCCGCACCCAGCACCACAGAGCTCACCACCACCGGTGCTGGGTCAGAATACCCAGAGGGTAGAGGATAAGAATAGAGGGGTTAAATAACCAGCTGGTCAGAACGAAATCCAAAGTCAGGCAGCAACAGATCAATCAAATAGAGTACAGGAATACAGACCAACAAGCACCACTGAACTGAATGCTACAACTGGCAGAGGTCTTGGAGAAACTGCTCAGCTAAGTAGTTGGGCAATTACTGGGAACAGGAAACACCTGAAGAATGCATCACTTCTCAAAATCAGATTGGATGATTGAGCTGTCACTCAGCATACCAACAGCTTAGCACACTCCAGTACCAGATAGGATGACTGAACTGTCACTCATCAAATTGACAGCTCAGCACAGCCCCGACTCCATAGCTACAGACAACATTCTTTTCAGCATTGTAGAAGCACTGAGCGGAGGCATTGTGACAGCCTTGTATTTTTTGAAGGGCTGTTATCAGAATCGCAGGTTATTGCCTATTCACAGGAGTGTCTTACGATATGAGATCTGATGTACCCTATTGAAGTAATGGTGGTTACACATGCGCCATACCTTTCCTCTCAAAGTCTAGAGGACTGACGGGAATGGCCTAGTATGGCGGGAATGGCCTAGTACGGCGGGGATTGCCTAGTACAGCGGGGATGGCCAAGTACAGCAGGGATTGCGAGTATGTTGGAGATGACAGAGTACTACGGGGATTGCCAAGTTCAGCGAGGATAACCGAGTACAGCGGGGATCGCCGAGTACATTAGGAGTGGCCGAGTACAGCACGGATAGCCAACTACAGTGGGGATGGCCGAGTACAGCGCTCTGCTTTTTCCATCAGTACTGTAGACTGTGAATTGAGCTGCACTTTACAATGTGTAACCACCATTTCTATGCTTCACATGAGAGACATTGGGACCGCCATTCTCCTTGATCAGTGGGGATCCTAACTGTCAGACCGTAAGCGATTGGACGCTTATGATGTATACTGTAAATATAATTCTCATCATAACATAAGGTAGATAGCATTGCAGATTCTTCCTTCTTTCCTGGGCAATGATGTACACGTTATAGAAGCAAAACATGTAATTATTGTTGTGCCATGGCGAATGAGGACCCAGCTGTGGTTGGTTCCATCCATTTGGCTACTGGATGCCGAGTAGGACTCCAAATTATACAGGAACTGTATAGTTATAAAGCAAACAGGTAAGGAATTTGCACAAAATAGTAAGACGACCGTCATATCCCTATGCCAAAAACCCAACACCTTGATATGAGGCTTTCCTTTCCTATTAGACTGATCAAGACACTCTTTGTAATTACCTTATATTACAGGAGACGGATGTGCCGTCGAGAACACTCGCATGGATAAAACAACTGTGGAACTTTATTCTTCAAAAAAAAGAGTGCAATGAAATCCAAGCCCGGCTATAACCAGGTTCTAATGCTGACGCGTTTCGAACACTCAAGGTGTTCTTAGGCTACTTTCACATTACGATTTCTTTAAATCCGATGCTGTCCGATATAAATCGGACAGCATCGGATCCAAACTGATCTCTGCAATCGGATGCCAAATAGGCATCCGAATCCTACTTTTTGCAGGATCAGTTTGGGCTGTCACGTAGCTCCCCCTCCTCTCCCTCCTGTCATCTTGCTGCCTCTCTGCGGCCCCCCTGTTTTGCCCTAGTGTCCCCCTACTCTCTCCCTACTGTCCCCTGCTGTGCCCTCTCATGTGCCCTCCTCCTGTGCCCTCTCATGTGCCCCCCTCCTGTGCCCTCTCATGTGCCCCCCTCCTGTGCCCTCTCATGTGCCCCCCTCCTGTGCCCTCTCATGTCCCCCCCCCTCCTGTCCGCTCCTCATGTGCCCCCCTCCTGTCCGCTTCCTCATGTGCCCCCCTGCTGTCCGCTCCCTCATGTGCCCCCTGCTGTCCGCTCCTCATGTGCCCCCCTCATGTTCCCTCCTCATGTGCCCCCCTCCTGTCCCCCCCAACATAACAAATGTTTATTCTCACCTTCCAGCGCTCCCTCGGCGTCTCCAGCTGCAGCCGATCGGGTGTGCAGGACCTGTGATGACGTCAAAAGCGTCAGCGGTTACCGCGGTAACCGGTCATGTGACCCGATGAGCTGATCGGGTTCTGACATCATCACAGGTCCTGTTACCGAGCGGATGCAGCTGGAGACGCCGAGGGAGCGCTGGCAGGTGAGAATAAAGATTTTTTATTTTTAAACACTTGATTTAACTTATATTTAACTTCTGCAATGTATGTATATACATTGCAGAAGTTAAATTAGGCAGCACACAATATGTTTAGTGTACTGAGCATGTACTGAGCACACTAACATCGGGTCCGAGGAGACATAGATGTTTCCTCGGACCCTTCTCCATAGGGCCCCATGTTATAGGGATCGGGTCAGATCGGATGTGCACTAAATGCCATCCGATCTGGTCCGATCCGAATCTGTCAGATTTTATTTTCGGTGCAAAAATCGGAGCAAGCTCCGATTTTTGCACCGATAATAAAATTGGACAGATTCGGATCGGACCAAATCGGATGGCATTTAGTGCACATCCAATTCGGTCCGATGCCCATAGGGCTGCATGGGGCCAAATTCGGATCCGATGCTGTCCGATTTTCATCGGACAGCATCGGATTTAGACAAATCGTAGTGTGAAACCACCCTTAGTTGTACGTTATATTACAAAAATCGGCAAAAAGGAAAAAAAAAAACAGCACCACCACAAAACAGCTTGCAATAAAAACTGTGCAAATGCACATATTCCTTCCAAGCTTTTGAGCCATCCATTTATTCCATCACTGTTGTTGATGGCGATTCTTAGTAGCTGTTCCCATTCAGTTATCTTACCCAAGCTCCATTTGCTCTTGGGCCTGCCCCATCTTTATTCATGAGTGCTGGCCTGGCGCGGTGAGGATTAACGCTGAAAAGCTCAGGCATATGTGGCGTTAGCTGCAAATACGAGGAGCCTGAGTTGCCTTTATTCATTTGCACCAGTTTGGCACCATGAGAGTGAATTTTGATATCTGCTTTTAATGGTTCTGCTTTATGTGTATGTTGGAGGCCGCATGGCACAACTAAAATAAAAATATAGAGAGTTAGGGCCACCCTGATGAGATTGCCTTGAAGTGGCAGGGTGACTCAAAAGATTGATCAATACTTTGTTAAATATCTCAATATTATAATGTTATACAGTTTGGAAGGAATATGTGCATTTGCATGCTTTTTATTTCAAGCTATAGTCTGGTGGTGCTGGCTTTTTTTGCTGATTTTTACTTGATATTACACTTTCATGACTTGAGTCAATCAAGACGATAACCTCTATTAAAGGCACACTAAACCTCAAAAAAAATATAAAAATAGGAAATCTACTCACCCCTCGCTGTTCATCTGTCTGCAACATTTTCTGTGCAATCTTAAAACATCCAGTCTTGTAGAAATCCTGCAGAGAAAACAGAGATTAATCTCCTGTTAATCACTTCCATTTTGACTGGTGACTGATTGCGGAGGGGTATGTCTTATACAAGTAGGCAGGAAAAGAGCAGTGTGGGAGAGGCTCCTGCTGCAGAGAGTTGTTTTATAGCTAGACAGGACAATGGGGAAGGAGAAGGGTGAACCTAGCTTATTAGCTTATCCCTCAAGATACAGAGATTTTTTTATATATTTCTCAGTTGTAATTAGGGTGTGCCACAATCCGGTATTGCAGTGTTTTGGACACAGCGTCCAAAATGCTGCCTTGTACAGTATCATCACAATGGATGGGATCTCAAGAAATAGGATGCCCACTATGCTTCTCCCGTCTACAGCGTGCTTTCACCTGCGGTGCAGGATTCCGGGCTTCCCCATCTCCGCAGTATGTTAATTTCATGCTGCGGAGTCAGAAAAGATCACCATCAGCCGCCCTTCACACACCGCAGATCATGAGTACAGGGCGACTGCGGTCTCCCTGTGTGCACCCATGGATTCCCTAAGGTCCGGAGACACTAAGTCCAAGATGCATCGCCACCGGATTGTGAGCACAAAAATGGAGGGGAGGTGGTTGCGAATTGCAGCACTGCACAGTGGTCATCTCCTTGACAGGGGTGTGGATTCGGCACAGTGTTGCAGAGAAGGAGATGACCACTCAGTGCAATGGGGTTCAATCAGAGTTTACATAGGTGAATTGGGTTGGGTGGTCATATTGATGGCTTGTTGGAGACTGGGAGGGGTGTACTTATAGGGGTCTGGGTGTAAATGACAAGCTGTGACGTCCAGGGGCGTAACTATCACAAGTGCAGGGGTTGCAATTGCACCCGGGCCCTGCAGTCTAGGGGGGCCCCAAAAGTCCCTTTGGCCTATAGAAAAAGACTAATACTAACAAAGATTTGAATTAATTAGGGGCCCCGTTGGAGTTTTTGCATTAGGGCCCCTGGGCCTGAAGTTACACCACTGGTGACGTCATAGCCATGCTCCAAAGCAAACACATCTCTAGACGGGGGCTGAGCTGCTCCTCCACACGCCGAACTGTCATATCAAGGTAATAATGCAAAATGCTGACTGTGTAAATTACAAACTGTTAGCATTTTGCAGCCTAGATACACACATAGATTTTATAAAAGCCCAGACAAACCCTTTAAGTGAAAGACCACAGATTCCATTGTTCTGCAGGTTTATGATCTCAATCAAAAATTCTAGATGTTTTTGTGTTTTCTGTCAGTTCTCCCTCCCTACCAGTCGCTCGGGCTTGTTGTTCTTTCTTTGTCACTTTAGTAACCCTAGATGCCAGGTCTGCGCCCAGAGCAGATACCGAAACTGCGCCAAGGCAGGATGTGGTCTCTGGCGCTTGTGCTTCATTTAAAGGTCTGAAAATGAAAATGTGATATTTTCATAGAAACAGGTCCAGTGTACGACACGTGCTTGTGTTTTGAGGGTTGAACATTTCGACTTGCAGAAAAACATAAACAGCACATGTGCTACTCCAAAAATAATTTTTCAGCACCCCTTCATCGACTATGGTAAAGTATACTGTGTCTCCCGCTCCTCAACTGGTCGTAGTGGGGCTCCCGCTCCTCAACTGGTCGTAGTGGGGCTCCTGCTCTCCAACTGGTCATAGTCTGGCTCCCGCTCCCCAACTGGTCGTAGTCTGGCTCCCGCTCCCCAACTGGTCGTAGTCTGGCTCCCATTCCCCAACTGGTCGTAGTCTGGCTCCCATTCCCCAACTGGTGGTAGTCTGGCTCCCGCTCCCCAACTGGTCGTAGTCTGGCTCCCATTCCCCAACTGGTCGTAGTCTGGCTCCCATTCCCCAACTGGTGGTAGTCTGGCTCCCGCTCCCCAACTGTTCATAGTCCATCTCTGCTCCCCAACTGGTCGTAGTCCATCTCCTAGTCCCCAACTGGTCATAGCCTGGCTCCCGTTCCCCAACTGGTCGTAGCCTGGCTCCCGTTCCCCAACTGGTCGTAGCCTGGCTCCCGTTCCCCAACTGGTTGTAGCCTGGCTCCCGTTCCCCTACTGGTTGTAGCCTGGCTCCCGTTCCCCTACTGGTTGTAGCCTGGCTCCCGTTCCCCGACTGGTTGTAGCCTGGCTCCCGTTCCCCGACTGGTCGTAGCCTGGCTCCCACTCCCCGACTGGTCGTAGCCTGGCTCCCGCTCCCCGACTGGTCGTAGCCTGGCTCTCATTCCCCAACTGGTCATAGTCTGGCTCCCGCTCCCCAACTGGTCGTAGTCTGGATCCCGCTTCCCAACTGGTCATAGTCTGGATCCCGCTTCCCAACTGGTCATAGTCTGGCTCCCGCTCCTCAACTGGTCGTAGTGTGTCTCCCGCTCCTCAACTGGTCGTAGTGGGGCTCCCGCTCAACTGGTCGTAGTGGGGCTCCTGCTCCCCAACTGGTCGTAGTCTGGCTCCCGCTCCCCAACTGGTCATAGTCTGGCTCCCGCTCCCCAACTGGTCGTAGCCTGGCTCCCGCTCCCCAACTGGTCGTAGCCTGGCTCCCATTCCCCAACTGGTCGTAGCCTGGCTCCCGCTCCCCAACTGGTCGTAGCCTGGCTCTCGCTCCCCAACTGGTCATAGTCTGGCTCCCGCTCCCCAACTGGTCGTAGTCTGGCTCCCGCTCCCCAACTGGTCGTAGTCTGGCACCCGCTCTCAAACTGGTCTTGTCTGGTGCCTACTCTCCAACTGGTTGTAGTTCAGTGCCCACTTTTTCCAACTAGTCTTAGGCCCCTTTCACACAAGCTTTTTTTGCAAATTGTGGCAGATGCGGCAGATTTACCGCATCTGCCACCTAAGGGCTCGGACACACTGGCATGAAACTCAGACGATTGCAATGTGAGTAAAAATCGCATTGCAGTCGGACCAATTTTAGTCAATGTCCGAGAACACATTTCCGAGTGTCGGACATTTTTTTTCTCGTCCGATTCACGGATGACGAGTTAGTTGCAACATGCTGCGATTTCATGCGAGTGTCGGATGAGACTCGCCAATGCAAGTTTATGGGTCCGACAAAAATGACGTACCACACTCGAACCGCACACGGCAAGTGCAGTGCAGCCGCGGTTCCGTCACTTGCGGCTGCGGAAAAAAATGAGGTTTTTTTTTTGAGTCCGCAACTCCCGCAAGTTCCGTAACTACGGCTATACCGCACTTGCCGCACCTGCCGCAAGCCCCATGGACAATGCAAAGGGCCTGCCGCAAGTGTGCTGCAAGTGTAGCCGTTAGGCAGCAGATGTGGTAAATCTGCCGGATCTGCCGCAATTTGCAAAAAACGCTAGTGTGAAAGGAGCCTAAGTCCAGCACCTGCTACCCCAACTGGTCTTAGTCCAGCGCCTGCTCCTCAACAGCTCGTAGTCCAGCGCCATCTTACATCATACAGTTTCTTACCATAATTTTGAAAGACCTTTCCAATAGTCTGGCTATCCACAGAACTCAAACTTTAATGGCGATCTCGCACTTCCATTCACATCTATGTCCACTTTCAGATATGAGAACAATTGACTCGTAATCTTTACATGTTCAATTCAGTCTAGGCATGTCCTGACCAGCTATATATAGTCGAGGCAAGCATTTTTTCTGTTGAGACATGTTTGGGCAAAGACTGAACAATCTAGACATGTCTGTGTCTGCTTAGACTCGTTCGGGCAAGGGTGGCATAGTCCAGACATGTTTAATTCTGCTGAGACATGTTGTGGCCTAGACGGTGTGATTTAGGCATGCTCAGCTCTGTTTCAACGTGTCTAGGCACATGCCATGTAATCTAGACATGTTCTCTTCTGCTCAGTTGGATCTGGACAAGTGCTTTGTTGCTGTGATGTGTTCCATCCTGCTTAGACTTGTTTGGGCAAATGCTCGGGGATCTAGCTTTAGATCAGTCGTGTATAAACTTGTCCTGTTAAGTGTTTTATTACCAAGGTTGTCTTCTTTAGATAGCCTCAGTCCATGTTTTCTATGATTTAGAATTTGGCACCTGGTGTCGAAGAAGAGAGTCATGACTTGGAATGTTTGGGGGCCTATCTAGAAGTCGCCATACTTGTTGTTCTCCTCCTGTGCCAGAGGGTGCAGCACATGCCCATCAGTCAGAACATAAATACCACCTAGTATGGTGCCCTCTATTCCTCAGACCTTCTGTCCTTGCTCTATGGTCCAGTTTTGGTGCTTATAGAGAGGTCAGCACAGGTTGTCATGATTAAAGGGAATCTGTTAGGTTAAAAATCCTTTGTAACTACTATTATCTTCTAATTCTTTTCTTTAAGCTCTATCTACTCATGTATTTCTATTATTTATATTTCCTTCCTATCCTGTGTAAACTTCAATTAAAGAGATTCATTCAGTCTGTCAATCACAGTGAGTGATCATTTAGTTCTCTGCTGCCCACTCCCCATAGGATGAATATTCATGATGCATCACTGCATTGCACAGAAGAAGATCAGTAGAAATCACTCACATTGGGGGGGAAGCCTGTATCCTCCTCTCTGCTCTTTGCTCAGAGAAGTAGAGGAAATTGCTTATCTAGGTATTGCAATGTAAGGTAATCAGATGTGTGACTGTAATCTCTCCCTCCCTCTTTCTCCTCATCAGACTCTCCTAAATGAAACTGAAACCTGACAGGGGGAGGAATGGGGGAGAAAGGAGCGAGGGAGGGGAGAGCTACCTGAGAAGGAGTGAATAATAAATAAACTCTTACGCAGCTGGACTAATTGATTAGTCCAGTCAATTACTTTTACTGCAGAAGCTAGCTGTCTGCTGGGTGTGAAGATGCTTATAGCAAGAGAACTACAAATGGTACAGTAATGATTTGTACGTGTTTTAAAAGGTCTGTACAAGCACTATTCAAGGGTACGATTAGTATCATACTAAAAAATTACCTGACAGAGTCCCTTTAAGAGCATTTTTTGCTTGAAACGCGTAAAGATCTGTCTACCTCCTTTGTCCACACGTTTTGAACACATTTGAACCTGTTTTAATGTTGAAAATAAAGTCAATGTTTTAATTTACTATTTTGGCAGATGCTGGATTTTCGTCTTCAGGAAAGGGTGCAGCTCTTTTCACTCATTCAAATGCATGTTTGAAAAACATTAAGTAAAAAGGCAACAAAAAATTCAACGTGTGAACATGCCCAAAATGTTAGTCACTGGGCAATTTAGAGCCTGGTTCTTCGGAACACAGACACTCCCTGTTGTTAGAGGTACGGCTAGGCATTCAGATCTGAGTATTATGCAAGGGTCGGGGGATACTCCGTAGCTGGGCCGGCTTGTTCTTTGGGAGATCACGGTGGCTGTGACCCAGCTCAGTGGACCTGGCCGTGCAGTGAAGGGGTATTTACAGGGGATTCTTGTGACGCCACCTGTGGTACGCGGCCAGGGATGGACGACGCTGCAAATTTGGACCTTTGGGGCAGATGATGCGGCAGCCTGGATGGCATTGCTCCCCACAGTTGGAGCGGGGCCCCATGGTTAGTGTGGCAGTCTAATGGTGATGGTCGTTGGGGTGCAGGACAGAGCAGGGGTCGCAGCAAATAACCAGAGGACACCGAGGGCTGCAGTTCCCTTTACCTTTGCTTGGCAAATGGTTCAATTCACCCAGCCTGGTGCCGTGCTCTTCAGGTCCACAGTCCAGCCAACTCCCAGGCCATCTGGGAAACACATAGCCGAGACACCCTTTTGTCTGCCTTTCTGGTTGAATTCCCTTGCGCTGCTTCTCTCCCTCTCCTGAGCACCTTCGTGGTCTAGACACCCATTGTAGGTGGCTGAGATCCTTTTACAGATTTTGCTGTACTCACTGCAGGTCCGGACTCTAGGTCTATCCACTGTACTTGAGGCTGTCCACAGGGTTGACCACGGGACTTGAAATCCAGTGGTCTCCGGTTTCCTGGGGCAAGCATCCAGTATTGCCGTCAGATCGGGTCCGGTGCCCTCGTACAACCAGTCCTGGGTTCGTGGTGTCCATCTGGGCTGACTTCGGCCGACCTTTCCCTGGTCCCTTTAGGTCCCCAGCAATGGAGCCCCTAGGACTCCATCCTTCTCCCGCTGCCTCTTCCAGACTCCCTTACTCTCTCTACTCCTCCCACCACCTCTACCTATTCCCTCCTCCAGCCTGAAGATGGGGCCCCCTTGAATAGGGTCTGCCCAAGATCTCCTGGTCTGGAGTTAGGCGTGGTGTTGGATGCAAGAGTGTGGGTCTCGTCGTGTGTTCCCATCATACCTGGGAGTGAGATACCACACCTAATGAGCCCTTGTGGACAGGGTCCCCTCCCCTCCTGTACCTGTATGTCCTGATTGTCTACAGTTAATGTACTTGTCCTTGTCTCCCTTATCCTCATGTAAAGTGCCATGGAACCTAATGGCACTATATACATAAATAGTAATAATGGCTTAGGCACAGTACCTCCGTGGCGACCAGACCGCAGGGGCCCCACACTTACACCTTGGATACTGAGTGTAATATTCTTTAGGAAACACTTTTTTCTAAACTGAATACAGTTTATTCTCTCCTCTTTCAGCGTTCACTTGCAATCACACAATTTCCATGCACCCTGGAATGGTGAGGGGGGGGGGGGGACATTATTGCCCTGCTTCTCTCTCCAGCTCCCAGTGACCTGCAACGGTCAAAGGTGCCCGATAGCCAAGAAGATGTCCTACCTGCGCCTGAAGAACCATGCACACTATGTTTTCTCTGTTTCTAGCCTGTGCAGAGTCAGACTGTCAATTGCACAAGTAGCATCACCCACATTATCTGTACTCAAAACTATCACTGTGCTATCTGTGGTGTTACATAGGACTGCAGGTGACAAGACTACCTTATCAGTAATCCGTTATTATTGTGTTATCTGTGGTGTTACATAGGACTGCAGGTGACATCTACTACATTATTTGTACTCAGAGATATCACTGTGTTATCTGTGGTGTTACATAGGACTGCAGGTGACATCTACTACCTTATCTGTACTCAGAGATATCACTGTGTTTTCTGTGGTGTTACATAGGACTGCAGGTGACATCTACTACCTTATCTGTACTCAGAGATATCACTGTGTTTTCTGTGGTGTTACATAGGACTGCAGGTGACATCTACTACCTTATCTGTACTCAGAGTCATCACTGTGTTATCTGTGGTGTTAATTTTTCTTTTGGTGAGGGGGATATTGGACTAGAGATTGGTTTTGTAACCCTTGCATCCCCCCTACCTTTTGTATAGATGGTGGTATCCTGCATACGGTAGATGGGATGAAGCCTCTATCTTTTTCAGTGAATTGTGCTGACGTTCTCCTCTATGGACCAGAGGGGCGTCCGACGCTCCCCATCACCTCACCTAATCTAACCTAGTAGGTATGGAGGTCGTTCTTCATGGAGTCCGTTTTGCACTCTGGGAAGGCCTCACAAGGCCTATGTAGGCCTCATTTCTCTGTGGCCCATAGCAACCAATCACAGCGCAGCTTTAATTTCTTTATCTCCTCGGGAAAAATGAAAACTGCACTGTGATTGGTTGCTATGGGAGACCGACCATTTTACTACTTGATAAATGAGGCCTAGGCTGTAATAATCATTATGTTCAGTGAGTTCTCAGTAACTTTTCCTTTTTATCATCATCTTTACAGTCTATATCGACACTGTAATTTATCCTCCTCTTTTCAGGATATTAAAGGATATAAATATCAGCAATAAAAACACTAAAAATTCGCATATCATAATCAGCATAGATGAAAAAACAATTGCTTCCAGTGCCCTCTAGTGTCAAAATGGGAAATTTCAAGAATTGTAAATGCAATAATGTTCATGTTGTATAAAAATGTCATATATTGCATACATACTATCATAGGCTTAGGCAGGGGTTCAGCTCGGGGGAGGCGAAACATCTGAGTGGGCCCCTAAGCAGGGAGCCATGGTACCAGCTACAGTGGTGTGCCTTAATGGTGGGTATACAGCAGGCGTGAACAACTCAAGGGCCGCAAACAGGTCATGTTTTAAGGATTTACTTATTATTGCACAGGTAAGGATTCCAATACCTTGTGCAATGCTAAGGAAATCCTGAAAGCATGGACTGTTTGCAGCCCTTGAGGACTGGAGTTGTACACCCCTGGAATCCCTGATCCTCAGCATATGACTGGGCTGTTACTGAAAACAAATGACTATACAAAGCTTATCACTGATATTACCGCCATATAGTGACCTTAAGGTGGTAGATACCAGTCCTGCCAACCATAGTACAGAGATTACAGTACAGTTATATATATAGTGACTTATAACTGACATTCTTTCTGATGGAGTTGTTCACTTTTTTCTTCTTTTCTATCTGGCCCAGACCGACACGACAACTTCTGCAGCCAGGACTAATCTGCAGAGATTACAACAGAGATTCCCGTGTTTGAGACTCTTTGGCCACTTTACACACACCAACTTATCTGTCCAACTTCTGAACAACTTAGGCTGGCTTCACATTAGCGTTTGTGTCTGCATGCTGATGGCATGCAGACACAAACGCTGTCAGAAGCAGGGTCCAAATGATGTGTCTGCAGCGGATAATGTCCGCCTGCGGACACATCACTATGGAGCCCGGCAGCCAATCGGCGCTGTCCGGGGGCGGGCCGGGGGCGGAGATCAGCGCCGGAGATCTCCGCCCCCCGGCTGCCGGTAAGCTCCGGGACTGTCGGCGGGGAGAACAGCTGATCTGACAGCTGTTTGAATCTTCCCGCGCCGACACTGTGAGGAGATGTCGGCGCGGGAAGATTCAAACAGCTGTCACATCAGCTGTTCTCCCCGCCGACATCGCTAGGAGATTACAGGCGGCGGGGAGAATGAGGACAGCAGAGGGTCAGCTGATCTCCCGGTGGCCGTCGGTGAGCTCCTGTGACATCACCGGCGGCCACTGGGAGATTTTTCAATGGGTCCGCAGCGTTCTCCCGCGCTGTCAAGCGCTGAACACTGCGGACCCATTGACGGCAATGCATTTTTTGTGCACTTGGGGACGCTTGCTGATCTTCCAAGATCCCCAAACGCACAAAAAAATGCTGCAAGCTGCGTCCCGGGTGCGGATGCTGGACACCGGAAGGAGCAGATATCGTCCGCATCCGCACCCGAACGCAGCAAACGCAGGCACTATGCGTTCCTATGTTAAACATAGGAACCGCAGTGCGCATGCGTTTGAATGCTTATGGGAACGCAGCATACGCTGCGTTCCCATACGCAAATGTGAAGGCAGCCTTACTGGTTGCAGTGAAATCATGGACACATAGTTCCATTTGTACACAGCCACAAAATGAAGCAATGTGTCCATGATTTCACTGCAACCAGTAAGTTGTTCAGAAGTTGGACAGATAAGTTGGTGTGTGTAAAGTGGCCCTTAATTGAGGCTCCACGGACTCCATTTGCATATTGAGATTACAACAAAGACACATTTGATTTTTTTCCCATTTCCATCGCCGACCCCATCTATTCCCAAACTGCACAAACTCCTCATCCTGCTGTTACCCTAATGTTGAGCCGCTGCTGCTGAATGAGCCCATATTACTGCACCTGATGTGTGGTACTAAATAAAACAGTTCTCCTCTTACTGCCCCACATAATATTACCACCACTGTGCCCCCCACATAATAATGCCACCACTGTGCCCCCACATAGTAATGTCACCGCTGTGCCGCGACCATAATATTATCAACACTGTGCCCCCCACATAGTAATGTCACCACTGTGCCGCGACCATAATATTATCACCACTGTGCCCCCCACATAATATTATCACCACTGTGCCCCCACATAATAATACCATCACTCTGCCCCCACATAATAATGCCACCACTGTGCTCCTAACATAGTAATGTCACCACTGTGCTTGCCTCATAATAAATGCTCCACTGTGCCCCCCACATAATAATGCCTCCACTGTGCCCCACACATAATAATACCACCACTGTACCCCCCACATAATAATGCCACCACTGTGCTCACCACATTATAATGCCACCACTGTGCCCCTACATAACAATGTCACCACTGTGCTCCCCACATAATAATACCACCACTGTGCCCCCCACATAATAATGTCACCACTGCGCCCCTTACATCATAAACATGCTTACTTTGTGCTCTCCGGAAGATAAAATTGCCCCCCCAGAGAATATACCCTAAGTGTCTTAGAATAGTGTCCACATTTTGCCCCTAGAAAGTAATAATGCCCCCTTGTGCACCTTTGATGGTCACAATACTCTCAATGTCTCTCTGACAATAATGCTTCTTAACTGTTCAATTAACATTTTATAATGTCTCCTGAGTCCCCCATTGTACAGCTACCCTATACACAGAATAATGCCACTATACCTTCCCTATATACAGTATGATGAACCGTATGATGATCCCACATCTCCCCTATTCACAGTATAATGGTCCCACAGCTTCCCTATACACAGTTTAATGGTCCCACAGCTCCTCTATACACAGTAGAATGGTCACACAGCTCCCTATACACAGCACGATGGACCTACAGCCCCCCTATACACAGTATAATGGTCCCACAGCTCCCTATACACAGTATGATGGACTCACAGCTCACCTATATACAGTATGATGGACCCATAACTCCCCTATACACAGTATGATGCCCCCTATACACAGTATCATTCCACCACAGCTGCTCTAAATACAGTATGATGCCCCCACAGCCCTCTACATGGTATGATGCCCCCAAGCCCCTCTTTACACAGTATGATGGGATCACAGATCCCCTGTACACAGTATGATATCCCCAAAGCTTCCCTATACACAGAATGTTGTCCTCACATCACCCCTACACACAGAATAATGTCCCCACAGCTTCCCTATACACAGAATGATGCCTCATACATCACATACACACAGATTGATGCATCCACAGCTTCTCTATACACAGTGTGATGTCCCCACAGCTCCCCTATATACAGTATGCTGCCCTTACAGCTCCCCTATACACAGAATGATGCCCCAGAGCTTCCCAATACACAGTATGATATCCCAACAGCTTCCCTATTCACAGTATGATGTCTCCACATTCACTATACACAATATGATGCTCCCACAGCTCCCCAATATACAGTATGATGTCCTCACAGCTCCCCTATATACAGTATGATGTCCCCGCAACTCCCTGTACACAGAATGATGCCTAACAACTTCCCTATGCACAGAATGATGTCCTCCAGCTCCCCTATATACAGAATGATCTCCCCCAGCTCCCCTATACACAGAATGATGTCCCCCAGCTCTCTTATACACAGAATGATGCCCCACAGCTCCCCTATACACAAAATGATGTCCCACAGCTCCCCTATACACAGAATGATGCCCCACAGCTCCCTTATACACAGAATGATGTCCCACAGCTCCCCTGTACACAGAATGATGTCCCACAGCTCCCCTATACACAGAATGATGTCCCACAGCTCCCCTATACACAGAATGCTGCCCCACAGCTCCCCTATACACAGAATGATGTCCCACAGCTCCCCTATACACAAAATGATGCTCCACAGCTCCCCTATACACAGAATGATGCCCCACAGCTTCCCTATACACAAAATGATGCCCCACAGCTCCATGTACACAGTATGATACCCCACAGCTCCGCTATACACAGAATGATGCCACACAGCTCCCCTATACACAGAATGATGTCATACAGCTCCTCTATACACAAAATGATGCCCCACAGCTCCCCTATACACAAAATGATGCCCCACAGCTCCATGTACACAGTATGATACCCCACAGCTCCGCTATACACAGAATGATGTCATACAGCTCCTCTATACACAAAATGATGTCCCACAGCTCCCCTATACACAGAATGATGTCCCCCAGCTCCCCTATACACAGAATGATGCCCCAACTCCTCTATACACTAAATGATGCTCCACAGCTTCCCTATACACAGAATGATGCCCCCAGCTCCTCTATACACAGAATGATGCCCCACAACTCCGTTATACACAAAATGATGTCCCACAGCTCCCCTATACACAAAATGATGTCCCACAGCTCCTCTATACACAGAATGATGCCCCACAGCTCCTCTATACACAAAAGGATGTCCCACAGCTCCCCTATCCACAAAATGATTCCCCACGCTCCCCTATCCACAGAATGATGTCGAACAGCTCCTCTATACACAAAATGATGTCCCACAGCTCCCCTATACACAGAACAATGCCCCACAGCTCCCCTATACACAAAATTATGCCCCACAGCTCCATGTACACAGTATGATACCCCACAGCTCCGCTATACACAGAATGATGCCACACAGCTCCCCTATACACAGAATGATGTCGTACAGCTCCTCTATACACAAAATGATGTCCCACAGCTCCCCTATACACAGAATGATGCCCCAACTCCTCTATACACTAAATGATGCCCCACAGCTCCCCTATACACAGAATGATGCCTTCAGCTCCTCTATACACAGAATGATGCCCCACAACTCCGTTATACACAAAATGATGTCCCACAGCTCCCCTATACACAAAATGATGTCCCACAGCTCCTCTATACACAGAATGATGCCCCACAGCTCCTCTATACACAAAATGATGTCCCACAGCTCCCCTATACACAGAACAATGCCCCACAGCTCCCCTATACACAAAATTATGCCCCACAGCTCCATGTACACAGTATGATACCCACAGCTCCGCTATACACAGAATGATGCCACACAGCTCCCCTATACACAGAATGATGTCGTACAGCTCCTCTATACACAAAATGATGTCCCACAGCTCCCCTATACACAGAATGATGCCCCAACTCCTCTATACACTAAATGATGCCCACAGCTCCCCTATACACAGAATGATGCCTTCAGCTCCTCTATACACAGAATGATGCCCCACAACTCCGTTATACACAAAATGATGTCCCACAGCTCCCCTATACACAAAATGATGTCCCACAGCTCCTCTATACACAGAATGATGCCCCACAGCTCCTCTATACACAAAATGATGTCCCACAGCTCCCCTATCCACAAAATGATTCCCCACAGCTCCATGTACACAGTATGATGTGCCACAGCTCCGCTATACACAAAATGAGATCCCACAGCTCCTCTATACACAGAATGATGCCCCACAGCTCCCCTATACACAAAATGATTCGACACAGCTCCCCTATACAGAGAATGATGCCCCAAAGCTTCCCTATACACAAAATAATGTGCCACAACTCCCCTATACACAGAATGCTGCCCCCAGTTCCTCAATACACAGAATGGTGCCCCACAGCTCCCCTATACATAGAATGATGCTCCACAGCTCCCTTATACACAGAATAATGCCCCACAGCTCCTCTATACACAGAATGATGCCCCCCAGTTACTCTATACACAGAATGATGCCCCACAGCTCCCTATACAGTTACCGGCATGTGCCCATGGCCGGGTGCATCACACGGGTTATCAGCACAGGTCTTTGTACACATTAGCCGGTTTTCCTGTGTTTGAATGCTGTAAACCTGCCCAGTACACAGTGGGTTAACATCTAGAAGGGGTAGATGAGCCTAATGAGCAGCTGAACCTGTGTATGAGTGCTTTGCTGGGCTAAACCTGAATGGTGCACAGGGGGTTAATCACATCTCAGGTCTGTGTAATGGTGGGTTTACACACACCAATCATTGTATCCAATATCTGAACCAATCTCTGGTTGCAGTGAAATCATGGACAGATTGCTCCATGTTGTACACAGCCACAAAATGGAACTATGTGTCCATGATTTCACTGCAACCAGAGATCTGTTCAGATATTGGATACAATGATTGGTGTGTGTAAACCCACCATGAGTCAGATGTGCTGATTGACTCACTGTGTTGCAGCTGTGGGTGAGGCAGCCTGGATAAGAACCTGCCAGGTGTCTGAGTGAGAGGAGGACGATGGAAGTCAGAGCAGTCCAGACCACTGCCATGTGAGGACGTGCTTGAAGTGATTCGTCCCCGGTGGGGAAAGTGAAGGGAGCCTGCCAGCTCCATGTCGGTGGCACATGATGCGTGCATGCCAGCTAGTGTCCAGGACCGAGGACTGCTCAAGGGCCAGGCGGTCGTATGTGTGATAAGGACCGAGGGCGGTTCAAGGGCCAGGCGGTCAGATGTGCGGTGTGAGAGACTGAGTACGGCTCAAGGGCCAGGCGGTCACAGCCGACTTTGGGACTGAGTGAGTCATGATATGGTACCGTTGATCCAGATGTAAGTGTCCCGGATCCCAGTGGATCTGTTGAGGTCTCGTGTGTACTGAGTGACAGGGTTCCTGTTACTATTGTGGGCCTGAGTATGTAGCATATTGGTTTATGTAAAAATGCCATGAATGCTGTGTCATGCGTGAGTCATAATGGTTCATGAAAAAGTGCCATGTGTGATGACTCGTGTGCAATAGGATGGAGAATGATCCCTGTCAGGGTGTTAGTCGGAGGTAACTGCCATTGGGACCGACAATAAGTCATGATATGGTCCCGTTGATTCTCATGTGAATGTCCTGTAATATAATGTCCTATGATGTACTAATGTGGAAGTTATGTCATATGAAAATGTAAGTACGGTGTTATGTTTTGTATGATGAAAGCGGTTTGACAGAAAAACGATAAAACCACTGGTTATGTTCTGTTAAAATGTAGTTGCTGATGTCATTTCCCCGTGCCAAGCGGGTTCCCCTGGGGCGCTACCTCACAATAAAATGATGCTCCATAATTCTCCTATACACAGAATGATGCCCCACAGCTCCGCTATACACAAAATGATATCCCACAGCTCCCCTATACACAGAATGATGCCCCACTGCTCCATGTACACAGTATGATGCCCCACAGCTCTGCTATAACAGAATGATGCCCCACAGCTTCCCTTATAAATATATACTGTATATACTCGTGTATAAGCCGACCCGTGTATAAGCCGACCCCCCTACTTTTGCCCCCAAAATCTGGGAAAACCTATTGACTCGTGTATAAGTCGAGGGTGGACCCCAGCACAGGTATACAGCCCCCAGCAGTGGGGTATACAGGCCTCCCCAGTGGTAGTATACAGCCCCCAGCAGTGTGGTATACAGCAGCCTCCCCAGTGGTATATACAGGCCCCAGCAGTGTTACAGCAGCCTCCCCAGTGGTATATACAGCAGCAGCCCCAGTGGTAGTATACAGCAGCCCCAGAGGTATATACAGCCCCAGTGGTAGTATACAGAAGCCCCAGAGGTATATACAGCCCCAGTGGTAGTATACAGCAGCCCCAGAGGTATATACAGCCCCAGTGGTAGTATACAGCAGCCCCAGAGGTATATACAGCCCCAGTGGTAGTATACAGCAGCCCCAGAGGTATATACAGCCCCAGTGGTAGTATACAGCAGCCCCAGTGGTAGTATACAGCAGCCCCAGAGGTATATACAGCCCCAGTGGTAGTATACAGCAGCCCCAGTGGTAGTATACAGCAGCCCCAGAGGTATATACAGTCCCAGTGGTAGTATACAGCAGCCCCAGAGGTATATACAGCCCCAGTGGTAGTATACAGCAGCCCCAGAGGTATATACAGCCCCAGTGGTAGTATACAGCAGCCCCAGAGGTATAAACAGCCCCAGTGGTAGTATACAGTCGCCCGCCCGCCACCCCCATCAGTATACAGGCCCCCCCATCAGTATCCAAGGCCCCCCCGCTTGCTCCGCAAAACCTGCAAAGTAAAATCATTATACTTATCACTGTCCTGTCGCCGCCGTCCCCGCCGCTGCCATCACGCTCCTCCGTCTTCATCCAGCATCTTCCGGCTTCCTGTGGTCGGCGCAGGCAATGACGTCATTGCATGCGCCGACCGGAAGAAGCCGGATGAAGACGGAGGAGCGCGATGACGGCGGCGGGACAGCGGCAGCGGGACAGTAATAAGTATACTAATCTCTTCCTTTACAGGTTTGTGCTGCAAGGGGGGGTCTGTATACTGATGGGGGCGGGCCTGTATACACTGTATACAGTGTATACAGTATACAGTGACTCGCCTATAAGCCGAGGGGGGAACTTTTCAGCCCAATTTTTGGGCTGAAAAACTCGGCTTATACGCGAGTATATACAGTAATATATAATGGGCCTACAACTCCTCTAAACACAACATCATGACTCCCACCCTGTATAATGGCCCCCACATTATCTACCACACTGTATTAGAGCCCTCATATTAGCTCCCGCACTTTAAAATGCCCCCCAAATAGTCCCCACAGTTTGACAACCCCCCACATTAGCTTTCGCTCTGCATAATGGCCCTCACATTAGTTCCAAAACTGTATAATTTCCCCCCATTAGCCCCCACGCTACTCCCTACAATTCATAAAAATCGGACAGCATCGGATCCGATTTTGGCCCCCATGCAGCCCTATGGTCATCGGACCGAATCGGATGTGCACTAAATGGCATCCAATTTGGGCCGATCCGATTCTGTTCGATTTTTTTATCGGTGC
Organism: Allobates femoralis; assembly: GCA_033576535.1. Lineage (NCBI taxonomy): Eukaryota > Metazoa > Chordata > Amphibia > Anura > Aromobatidae > Allobates > Allobates femoralis. Next base: position 584,149,379 of record JARQOC010000004.1, on the reverse strand, counting down.
GAAATTCGGAGCCTGCTCCGAATTTGGCACCGAAAATAAAATCTGACAGAATCGGATCGGATCAAATCGGATGCCATTTAGTGCACATCCGATCCAACCCGATCAATTTAACATGGGGCCCTATGGAGAAGGGTCCGAGGAAACATCTGATGTCTCCTCGGACCCGATTTTACTGTACTGAGCATGCTCAGTACAGTAAAAATGCTTAACTGGGAGCGCAGGGGTTAAAAAAAAAAAAAAAAAAAAAAAAGTTTATGCTCACCTTCCCCCGAGCCCCCGCCGTCTCCCGCCGTCTTCCTGCAGGCTCCCGGTGTCTGCAGAGGTCTTCCTCTGCAGTATAGGACCTGCGGTGATGTCACAGTCACGTGACACCAGGTTCCACCATGGTAACCCGCGGTGATGTGACTGTGACATCACCGCAGGTCCTATACAGACATCGGGAGCCCGCGGGAGCCAACGGGAGCCTGCAGGAAGACGGTGGGGGCTCGGGGAGAGGTGAGCATAAACTTTATTTTTTTTGCCCGGTGGCTACGATTTAATGCCGGATTCCAGGCATCAGAAGGGAGCCGATGCTGTCCAATTTATAGGACAGCATCGGCTCCCTCATAAATCGTAATGTAAAAGGAGCCTAAGAGAAGTGATTCCTGCAGCTCATCCAATAGAAAAAAAATCTTGATTCATTGATTTATTCCAAACATGTTAAAAACATAGTGAGTTCCATGGCATGGAAGAGGCTTATGCGTTTCCAACAAAAAAGTTGTTTTTACTCATATTTTCTCCGTTGATGCACTACCCTACAGTAAAGGTTCAAGCATTCATGGCGCCTGATGAGAACATTCTTTCTAGGTTTTAATTTTCTATGTTTGCCATAAATTTACTGCAGCATTTAAGAAATTGGGTATAGAGGCTCCTCCAAGCCTAGATAGGTCCACCAAGGTCTTCTCCAAACCTAGATAGGTCCACCAGGGTCTTCTCCAAACCTAGATAGGTCCACCAGGTTTTTCTCCAAGCTTATATAGGTCAACCATGATCTTTTCCCTTCCAAGCCTAGATAGATCCACCAGGTTTTTCTCCAAGCCTAGATAGGTCCACCAGGGTCTTCTCCGCCTTTATCTTGATACGGTAGTATCAAGCCATCAGGTTGCTGATCTTCCTCTTCACCTTGTTCCTTCTATTCTTCCCACCATGATGTCCTTCTCCAGTGATTGTCTACACATCATATGAAGAGAGCAATCACATCTTGGTGATCTTTGCTTCCAGTGACATGTCTGGCTTGATTTGTCCCAGAATTCATGTGCTAGTTGTTCTTCTTGCCATCCATGATATTGATAACATCCTTCTCCAGCACCACATTTCGAAGGCATTAATTCTTCTTCTGTGTGCCATCACTGGGGGACGTGTGCTGGCCATAACCAGATTAAAGGGGCCATATCTAGGAAGTGGGAGCTATATCCCAGGGTAAGGGACCATGTACCAGGATGAGGGGGTTATGAGAGTCAAATATCCTATATGATTTGTAAGACGGACACTGACATTATAAGACGGACCCCATTTAACATTAAAAAAATTTTTTTTTTCTCTTTTCCGTCACTAAATTTGGGAGTGCGTCTTATAATCAGGGGCATCTTATAAAGGGAAAAATATGGTATATTCAATAGAGTCATTACACACAGAGGGATCTATTTCAAGTGTTTGTCTGTTAATGTTAATGATTATGGCTTACAGCTAATGAAAACCCAAGGGTCATTATTTTATTGTCCAGGTTTCAGTTCCATATGTTACTATAGAATAGACAAGACAATGTAGTCAATATCACAATGTCTTCATCACCAGTGAAATGTTCCTTAATGTGAAGACCTCATCCAGTGACTTCATTGAGGATTTGCCCATAGCTTTTCTCCTATTGACTTCCGGTTCATCTTGAGTGATCATTGATCTGAGTAGGTTGACGTCCTTTACATCTTCCAGAAATCGTCATCCATCTCACATGTGTCCCGGTTGTACATGATAGTAGTCAGTATCTTTGTCTTCTTTGTGTTGAGTAGCACTCCCATGTGCCATCACCGGGGGCCATATTCAGCACAGGGGGACATGTGTCATCACTGAGGGACGTGTGCCATCACTGGGTGACATGTGCCATCACTGGGGGCCATGATTCAGCACAAGGGGACGTGTGCCATCACTGGGGGCCATGATTCAGCACAGGGGGATGTGTGCCATCACTGGAGGACATGTGATATCACTGGGGCCATGATTCAGCACAGGGGGATGTGTGTCATCACTGGAGGACATGTGATATCACTGGGGGCCATGATTCAGCACAGGGGGATGTGTGTCATCACTGGAGGACATGTGATATCACTGGGGGCCATGATTCAGCACAGGGGGATGTGTGCCATCACTGAAGGACATGTGACATCACTGGGGGCCATGATTCAGCACAGGGGGATGTGTGCCATCACTGGAGGACATGTGATATCACTGGGGGCCATGATTCAGCAGAGGGGGACGTGTGCCATCACTGGGGGACGTGTGTCGGCCATAACCAAATTAAAGGGGCCATATCTAGGAAGTGGGGGCTATATCCCAAGATAAGGGACCATGTACCAGGATGAGGGGGTTATGAGGGTCATATATCCTATATGATTTGTAAGACGGACACTGACATTATAAGACGGACCCCATTTAACATTAAAAATTATTTTTTTCTCTCGTCACCAAATTTGGGAGTGCGTCTTATAATCAGGGGCATCTTATAAAGGGAAAAAAATGGTATATTCAATAGAGTCATTACACACAGAGGGATCTATTTCAAGTGTTTGGGTTTTCATTGACTGTAAGCCATAATCATTAGCATTAACAGACAAAGGTCATTATCTCAGAAAATTAAAGTAGGGAGGATGAAGGGCTAAAAACAGCGCTGCCATATTCTATGAAACATTAAAGGGTGAATATAATATTGATTATATTAGTCAACTCATTTCAGGACTCCCTGAAACATGGCAATATGATATTGTTTTGTCCTGAGGAAGGGGCCAGGGAGCCCTGAAATGCCTTGACCAATAAATCAATATTATATTCACCGTCTGATGTCTCGTGGAATACGGCAGCGTGGTGTTAAGCCTTCATCCTCCCTACTCTATATGCACCATGCTGGAGGCTACATATGCTTTTATAGGGTTGTGACTCTCACAACCACACAAGGTGAAGCCTCTGTTACCTATTTGGGTCATATTTTATCTCTCAGACCCTTCATATTCCTTACTTTGATATTTTGAGATAATGACTTTTGGGTTTTCATTGGCTGTAAGCCATAATCATCAACATTTACAGAAATATACACTTGAAATAGATCCCTCTGTGTGTAATGACTCTATATAATATATGTGTTTCACTTTATGTATTGAATTACTGAAATAAATGAGCTTTTTGTTGCTATTCTAATTCATTGAGACGCTCCTGTATATACCTATATCTATCTGTCCAAACTACTGACACTGAGAAATAGTTTTCCCTTATGGTGAATGGCAAAATAAATTAATCAAATCGGAAGATCAGTGCTGGCGTGTTGTGTCCTCTGTTCACCTCCATGGTAGCACATATTCTACTCCTATAAGTTACATACTATGCAGTTTACACTTAGGGACATACAGTATATTCTTCTCCAATGTGCCGTATTCTCCTTGGAGTGTACATGCTATACAATAAATGTACTATATTACACATTATAACTTGCAGTAGCATGCACTATATGAGAGAGATCCAACCTGTGTCTACATCTTTTGCAAAACTACAACTCCCAACATGCACTGACAGCTGCTCCAACATTCAGGATATTGTACATATTTTGCAATTGCAAGTTATCACCACAAGATGGCACCAGAGTACAGACGATCGTGTTCATATTTACTGTTCATTTTACTTTTTTTTTTTTTAATCTTTTTTTCTCTTGGGATTTTTGTTGACAATTTTTACTTCAAATTCTTCAATTCGTCATATGTAGATTGATCAATTTTGCGAATTTCCAATTTCAGATCTGTCCCCAGTATACCAGTATAAGATCTGTCCCCAGTATACCAGTATGGGATCTGTCCCCAGTATACCAGTATGGGATCTGTCCCCAGTATACCAGTATGGGATCTGTCCCCAGTATACCAGTATGGGATCTGTCACCAGTATACCAGTATGGGATATGTCCCCAGTATACCAGTATGGGATCTGTCCCCAGTATACCAGTATGGGATCTGTCCCCAGTATACCAGTATGGGATCTGTCCCCAGTATACCAGTATGGGATCTGTCCCCAGTATACCAGTATGGGATCTGTCCCCAGTATACCAGTATGGGATCTGTCCCCAGTATACCAGTATGGGATCTGTCCCCAGTATACCAGTATGGGATCTGTCCCCAGTATACCAGTATGGGATCTGTCCCCAGTATACCAGTATGGGATCTGTCCCCAGTATACCAGTATGGGATCTGTCCCCAGTATACCAGTATGGGATCTGTCCCCAGTATACCAGTATGGGATCTGTCCCCAGTATACCAGTATGGGATCTGTCCCCAGTATACCTGTATGGGATCTGTCCCCGGTATACCAGTATGGGATCTGTCCCCAGTATACCAGTATGGGATCTGTCCCTGGTATACCAGTATGGGATCTGTCCCGGGTATACCAGTATGGGATCTGTCCCCAGTATACCAGTATGGGATATGTCTCCAGTATACCAGTATGGGATCTGTCTCCAGTATACCAGTATGGGATATGTCTCCAGTATACCAGTATGGGATCTGTCCCCAGTATACCAGTATGGGATCTGTCCCCAGTATACCAGTATGGGATCTGTCCCGGGTATACCAGTATGGGATCTGTCCCGGGTATACCAGTATGGGATCTGTCCCGGGTATACCAGCATGGGATCTGTCCCCAGTATACCAGCATGGGATCTGTCCCCAGTATACCAGCATGGGATCTGTCCCCAGTATACCAGCATGGGATCTGTCCCCAGTTTACCGGCATGGGATCTGTCCCCAGTATACCGGTATGGGATCTGTCCCCAGTTTACCGGTATGGGATCTGTCCCCAGTATACCGGCATGGGATATGTATCCAGTATACCAGTATGGGATCTGTCCCCAGTATACCAGTATGGGATCAGTCCCCAGTATACCAGTATGGGATATGTATCCAGTATACCAGTATGGGATCTGTCTCCAGTATACCAGTATGGGATCTGTCCCCAGTATACCAGTATGGGATCTGTCCCGGGTATACCAGTATGGGATCTGTCCCCAGTATACCAGTATGGGATCTGTCCCCAGTATACCAGTATGGGATCTGTCCACAGTATACCAGTATGGGATATGTATCCAGTATACCAGTATGGGATCTGTCCCCAATATACCAGTATGGGATCTGTCCCCAGTATACCTGTATGGGATCAGTCCCCAGTATACCAGTATGGGATATGTATCCAGTATACCAGTATGGGATCTGTCCCCAGTATACCTGTATGGGATCAGTCCCCAGTATACCAGTATGGGATATGTATCCAGTATACCAGTATGGGATCTGTCCCCTGTATACCGTATGGGATCTGTCCCCAGTATACCAGTATGGGATCTGTCCCCAGTATACCTGTATGGGATCTGTCCCCAGTATACCTGTATGGGATCTGTCCCCAGTATACCTGTATGGGATCTGTCCCCAGTATACCTGTATGGGATCTGTCCCCAGTATACCTGTATGGGATCTGTCCCCAGTATACCTGTATGGGATCTGTCCCCAGTATACCTGTATGGGATCTGTCCCCAGTATACCAGTATGGGAATCGTGTCCCAGTATACCAGTATGGGATCTGTCCCCAGTATACCAGTATGGGATCTGTCCCCAGTATACCTGTATGGGATCTGTCCCCAGTATACCGTATGGGATCTGTCCCCAGTATACCTGTATGGGATCTGTCCCCATATATACCAGTATGGGATACTGTCCCCAGTATACCAGTATGGGATCTGTCCCCATATACCAGTATGGGATCTGTCCCCAGTATACCAGTATGGGATCTGTCCCCAGTATACCAGTATGGGATCTGTCCCCAGTATACCAGTATGGGATCTGTCCCCAGTATACCAGTATAGGATCTGTCCCCAGTATACCAGTATGGGATCTGTCCCCTGTATACCGTATGGGATCTGTCCCCAGTATACCAGTATGGGATCTGTCCCCAGTATACCTGTATGGGATCTGTCCCCAGTATACCTGTATGGGATCTGTCCCCAGTATACCTGTATGGGATCTGTCCCCAGTATACCAGTATGGGATCTGTCCCCAATATACCAGTATGGGATCTGTCCCCAGTATACCGTATGGGATCTGTCCCCAGTATACCAGTATGGGATCTGTCCCCAGTATACCAGTATAGGATCTGTCCCCAGTATACCAGTATGGGATCTGTCCCCAGTATACCAGTATGGGATCTGTCCCCAGTATACCTGTATGGATCTGTCCCAGTATACCTGTATGGGATCTGTCCCCAGTATACCTGTATGGATCTGTCCCAGTATACCTGTATGGGATCTGTCCCCAGTATACCAGTATGGGATCTGTCCCCTGTATACCAGTATGGGATCTGTCCCCTGTATACCGTATGGGATCTGTCCCCAGTATACCTGTATGGGATCTGTCCCCAGTATACCTGTATGGGATCTGTCCCCAGTATACCTGTATGGGATCGGTCCCCAGTATACCAGTATGGGATATGTCCCCAATATACCAGTATGGGATCTGTCCCCAGTATACCGTATGGGATCTGTCCCCAGTATACCAGTATGGATCTGTCCCCAGTATACCAGTATGGGATCTGTCCCCAGTATACCAGTATGGGATCTGTCCCCAGTATACCAGTATGGGATCTGTCCCCTGTATACCGTATGGGATCTGTCCCCAGTATACCAGTATGGGATCTGTCCCCAGTATACCAGTATGGGATCTGTCCCCTGTATACCAGTATGGGATCTGTCCCCAATATACCAGTATGGGATCTGTCCCCAGTATACCGTATGGGATCTGTCCCCAGTATACCAGTATGGGATCTGTCCCCAGTATACCAGTATAGGATCTGTCCCCAGTATACCAGTATGGGATCTGTCCCCAGTATACCAGTATGGGATCTGTCCCCAGTATACCTGTATGGGATCTGTCCCCAGTATACCTGTATGGGATCTGTCCCCAGTATACCAGTATGGGATCTGTCCCCTGTATACCAGTATGGGATTACACCCAGTGTATCAGTTTGCGATATATCCCTAGTAAACCAGTATGAGATAGAGCTACAAGCCCATGGAGGAAAGACTGTGCCAACACTGTGACCAGGAGGCCATAGAGGACAGGAGCCACCTCCTGCTACACTGCTCCAAATACTCAGCAGTGAGGGATACTCTCTTCAAGAGACTCCCACATCTCTTCCCGGATTTCACCACCATGAAGGAGGAAGAGAAAACATATATCCTGGTGGGAGAAGAAGAGAGCGCAGTGGAAGTAGCAGCGCGGTATGTGAGCGCATGTCATAGACTGCGAGGAAATGAACTATGATATGACATGAACTTCTATAGCCCCCACCCGGGATCTGCCCCATCCATTGTTCTTATAGCCCTCACCCGGGATCTGCCCCATCCATTGTTCTTATAGCCCTCACCCTGGATCTGCCCCCATCCATTGTTCTTATAACCCTCACCCTGGATCTGCCCCATCCATTGTTCTTATAGCCCCCACCCTGGATCTGCCGCCATTCACTTTTCCTACAGCCCCTACCCATCATCCCCACAGTCCCTATCCCTATTCCCTTTTGTAGACTTGCTTTGACTAAACTAATGTGTATTTAGTCCTGACAATAAAGCTTCTTTGAATCTTGAATCTTTGATAGCCGTACTGTATGTGAGTGAAAGTTGTAGAGTTTGAGAAAGAGAACTATGATATGCCATGGATTTCTATAGCCCCCACTCTGGATCTAACCCCATCCATTGTTCTTATAGCCCTGACCCTGAATCTGCCCTTATCCACCTTTCCTACAGCCCCTACCCAACATTCCCACAGTCCCTATCCCTATTCCTTTTTGTACACTTGCTTTGGCAGAACTAAAGTGTATTTAGTATGGGACATATCACCAGTTTACCAGTATGGGATATGTTACCAGTATACCAGTATGTGATATGTCCCCAGTATACCAGTAAGGGATATGTTACCAGTATACCAGTATGGGATATGTTACCAGTATACCAGTATGGGATATGTTACCAGTATACCAGTATGGGATCTGTCCCCAGTATACCAGTATGGGATCTGTCCCCAGTATACCAGTATGGGATCTGTCCCCAGTATACCATTATGTGATATGTCCCCAGTATACCAGTGTGGGATCTGTCCCCAGTATACCAGTATGGGATATGTTACCAGTATACCAGTATGGGATATGTTACCAGTATACCAGTATGGGATCTG
>JARQOC010000004.1:583978381-584135881 GCA_033576535.1 Allobates femoralis | reverse complement strand
AGCATCTGGACTATTGGAATTTTACTGCGCAGTGAGCCAGCCATGACTCTTCTCTGATCATGACCCACCTATGAGCATGCCCAATTATTGGAATTTTACCGATCAGTGACCTAGCAATGAACCACCTATGAGCATCCTGGATTATTAGAATTTTTACTATGTAACATACCTCATACAAACATGCTGGATTATCAGAATTCTGCCTGATGACCCACCATCGAGCATGCCAGATGTTTGGAGTTTTACTATGCAGTGACCCAACAATGGCCCACCTGTGAGAATGCTGGATTATTGGAATTTTATTGCTCAATGTTCCAATGTTGACCACTTATAGGCATGTCATTGTCTTGCCAGGTTATTGGAATTTTATTTTGCGGTATGCCAGCAATGACTCTTCTATCAGAATAATGGGTTATTGATTTTTTTTCCGTTCAATGAACCACCTATGAACATGGCGAATTATTGGAATTTTACCACTTGGTGACCAAGCAATGACCCAACTTTAAGCATGCTGGATTATTGGAATTCTTCTGTGCAGTGACCCAGTAATGACTCTTCTTTAATCAATAACCCACCTATGAGCATGCTGAATTATTGGAACTTTACCGATCAGTGACCTAGCAAATGTGCCACGTATGAGTATGCCGGATTATTGGAAATGTACCGATGGTGACCTAGCAATGTGCCACGTATGAGTATGCCGGATTATTGGAAATTTACTGCGTGGTGACCTAGCAATGAGCCACGTATGAGTATGCCGGATTATTTGAAATTTACTGCGTGGTGACCTAGCAATGAGCCACGTATGAGTATGCCGGATTATTTGAAATTTACTGCTCGGTGACCTAGCAAAGAGCCATGTATGTATATGCCGGATTAATAGAATTTTTAATATGTAACATACCTCATACAAACATGTTGGATAATCAGAATTCTGCCCAATAACCCACCAATGAGCATGCCGGATTATCGGAATTTTCCTTTTTCTACTTTCTAAAATGTTTTTGATGTGAAATATTCATTATAATTATTTTCTCACAAGCTCCAAAGACATTAACTGCCCCCAGCGTCCGAGCGAGCCCTGAATGTCTATGTAAATATTGAGTGGAGCCGCCGTGAGCCGCTCGCACTAGGCGAACGCTTTCAAAGGCCGCCGTCCAGCCTGTGTAAACAGGACTGTGAACTGCAAATTACTGGGATTTGGTAAACACACTGAGGTACTGTGCGGCCCGTCTGCCGGCCCAGCTCCCGCATGGCTGTCACTGTTTAATCATGCTTCCCCGAGGTTTGAAAATAGCTAATTATTTGTGAAAATGCAGTGTGTGTGTGTGTGTGTCTGAGTGTGTGTGTGTCTGAGTGTGCGTGTGTGTCTGAGTGTGTGTGTGTGTCTGAGTGTGCGTGTGTCTGAGTGTGCGTGTGTGCCTTGTGTGTCTGTGTGTATGTCTGTGTTGTGTGTGTGTGTATCTGTGTGTGTGTGTCTGAGTGTGCGTGTGTGTCTGAGTGTGCGTGTGTGTCTGAGTGTGTGTGTGTGTCTGAGTGTGTGTGTGTGTGTGTGTGTGTGTGAGTGTGTGTGTGTCTGAGTGTGTGTGTGTCTGAGTGTGTGTGTGTCTGAGTGTGCGTGTGTCTGAGAGTGCGTGTGTGCCTTGTGTGTCTGTGTGTATGTCTGTGTTGTGTGTGTGTGTATCTGTGTGTGTATGTGTGTCTATGTTGTGTGTCTGTGTGTGTGTCTGTGTTGTGTGTCTGTGTTGTGTGTCTGTGTGTGTCTGTGTTTATGTCTGTGTGTGTCCGTATGTCTGTGTGTCTGTGTATGTTTCTGTGTGTATCTGTGTGTGTGTCTGTGTTGTGTGTGTGTGTCTGTGTGTGTGTGTCTGTGTGTGTGTCTGTGTGTGCGTCTGTGTGTGTATGTGTGTCTGTGTTGTGTGTATGTCTGTGTTGTGTTGTGCGTCTGTATGTCTGTGTGTCTGTGTATGTGTCCGTGTGTGTATCTGTGTGTGTGTCTGTGTATGTGTCTGTGTGTGTCTGTGTGTTTTGTGTGTGTCTGTATGTGTGTGTATGTGTCTGTGTGTGTCTGTGTGTTTTGTGTGTGTCTGTATGTGTGTGTGTGTGTTTGTGTGTGTCTGTATGTGTGTGTGTGTCTGTGTGTGTGTGTCTGTGTGTATGTGTGTGTGTGTGTGTGTGTTTGTGTGTGTCTGTATGTGTCTATGTCTGTGTGTGTCTGTGTGTGTGTCTGTGTGTGCGTCTGTGTGTGTATGTGTGTCTGTGTTGTGTGTCTGTGTGTGTGTATGTCTGTGTTGTGTGTGTATGTCTGTGTGTGTCTGTATGTCTGTGTGTCTGTGTATGTGTCTGTGTGTGTATCTGTGTGTGTGTCTGTGTATGTGTCTGTGTGTGTCTGTGTGTTTTGTGTGTGTATGTGTGTGTGTTTGTGTGTGTCTGTATGTGTGTGTGTGTCTGTGTGTGTGTCTGTGTGTGTCTGTGTGTGTATGTATGTGTGTGTGTTTGTGTGTGTCTGTATGTGTCTATGTCTGTGTGTGTCTGTGTGTGTGTCTGTGTGTGTGTCTGTGTGTGTGTGTCTGTGTGTGCGTCTGTGTGTGTATGTGTGTCTGTGTTGTGTGTCTGTGTTGTGTGTCTGTGTGTGTGTATGTCTGTGTTGTGTGTGTATGTCTGTGTGTGTCTGTATGTCTGTGTGTCTGTGTGTGTATCTGTGTGTGTGTCTGTGTATGTGTCTGTGTGTGTCTGTGTGTTTTGTGTGTGTATGTGTGTGTGTTTGTGTGTGTCTGTATGTGTGTGTGTGTCTGTGTGTGTGTCTGTGTGTGTATGTATGTGTGTGTGTTTGTGTGTGTCTGTATCTGTCTATGTCTGTGTGTGTCTGTGTGTGTGTCTGTGTGTGTGTCTGTGTGTGTGTGTCTGTGTGTGCGTCTGTGTGTGTATGTGTGTCTGTGTTGTGTGTCTGTATGTGTGTCTGTGTGTGTGTATGTCTGTGTTGTGTGTGTATGTCTGTGTGTGTCTGTATGTCTGTGTGTCTGTGTATGTGTCTGTGTGTGTATCTGTGTGTGTCTGTATGTGTGTGTGTGTGTGTGTTTGTGTGTGTCTGTATGTGTGTGTGTGCGCCTGACGAGGAGCAGACGGAGATGTGCGGTAGACTAACACTATCCCGTGTGCTGGGAGTCATTCAACCAGTCACTTCTAATTAATGAGATATTATAAAAACTGGGTTATTAGATAACGCCGGCCATGGGTGGTCCGCAGGGCGGCCGGACCAGGGAGCTGAGCGCTACCACCCGGCCCGCCACCCCATTGTTCTCATCATTGGTAATTGGAGAGAAACAAGTCCAAGCCTCATTAAATTAAAGGGAAGTGACAACGATTGTGGCGGAGCTAATGATATCATTGCTGCTGGATGATTCCTACTGATGATTACAGCACATGTCTCAGGAGGGTTTGGATTTGGTTCAAAATATGTTCAAAATGTAAAGAAGCGACCTAATCATGATATCTATCTATCTATCTATCTATCTATCTATCTATAATCTTTATCTATCTATAATCTATCTATCTATCTATCTATCTATCTATCTATCTATCTATCTATCTATCAATAATCTTCACCTATCTATAATCTATCTATCTATCTATCTATCTATCTATCTATCTATCTATCTATAATCTTTATCTATCTATCTATCTATCTGTCAATAATCTTCACCTATCTATAATCTATCTATCTATCCATTCATCTATTCATCCACCCATCCATATATCTCTCATCTACTATCTATCTATCTCATCTACTATCTATCTAATCTATCTATCTATCTATCTATCTATCTATCTATCTAGATTCAAGATTCAAAGCATCTTTATTGTCAGGACTAAATACGTCTAAAGCGGCCGTCACACGCACAGATATCTTGAACGATATCGCTTGAACGATGTCTGTGCGTGTGACGGCAAAATACGACGAGCGATACATGATCAAATCGCAAGATCGAGATCTGAGCCCCGGACCTCAGATCTTGCGATTAACGATTTGACGATCTGCCTCATCGTGGTGTATAACACCACAATGAGCGATCTCCCAGCGGCAGAGCCTATGCTGGGAGATGGTCACTATGGTACACGTCGGGTTACTAAGCGATGCGCGGCGCCTAGTAACCCGATGTGTACCATAGTTACCAGCGAGATCGCGGATCCACATCGCTGGTGAGTCTGTCTGTGTGACATCTCACCAGCGATGTGAGCGATATTGTAAGCGATTGCGCGTGCACGTGATCGCTTACAATATCGCAAGAGATATCTTAGCGTGTGACGGCCGCTTAAGGCGGGCGTCACACACTATGATTTTGTGAGTGATCTCACCTACGATGTCAGGGGTGCGGCTCGTGGACACATGGTTAGTGAGGTGTCACATGTATAGATAACGATGTCAGGGGTGCGGCTCGTGGACACATGGTTAGTGAGGTGTCACATGTATAGATAACGATGTCAGTGGTGCGGCTCGTGGACACATGGTTAGTGAGGTGTCACATGTATAGATAACGATGTCAGGGGTGCGGCTCGTGGACACATCATTAGTGAGGTGTCACATGTATAGATAACGATGTCAGGGGTGCGGCTCGTGGACACATGGTTAGTGAGGTGTCACATGTATAGATAACGATGTCAGGGGTGCGGCTCGTGGACACATGGTTAGTGAGGTGTCACATGTATAGATAATGATGTCAGGGGTGCGGCTCGTGGACACATCGTTAGTGAGGTGTCACATGTATAGATAACGATGTCAGTTGTGCGGCTCGTGGACACATGGTTAGTGCGGTGTCACATGTATAGATAACGATGTCAGGGGTGCGGCTCGTGGACACATGGTTAGTGAGGTGTCACATGTATAGATAACGATGTCAGGGGTGCGGCTCGTGGACACATGGTTAGTGAGGTGTCACATGTATAGATAACGATGTCAGGGGTGCGGCTCGTGGACACATGGTTAGTGAGGTGTCACATGTATAGATAACGATGTCAGGGGTGCGGCTCGTGGACACATGGTTAGTGAGGTGTCACATGTATAGATAACGATGTCAGTGGTGCGGCTCGTGGACACATGGTTAGTGAGGTGTCACATGTATAGATAACGATGTCAGGGGTGCGGCTCGTGGACACATCATTAGTGAGGTGTCACATGTATAGATAACGATGTCAGGGGTGCGGCTCGTGGACACATGGTTAGTGAGGTGTCACATGTATAGATAACGATGTCAGGGGTGCGGCTCGTGGACACATGGTTAGTGAGGTGTCACATGTATAGATAACGATGTCAGGGGTGCGGCTCGTGGACACATCATTAGTGAGGTGTCACATGTATAGATAACGATGTCAGGGGTGCGGCTCGTGGACACATGGTTAGTGAGGTGTCACATGTATAGATAACGATGTCAGTGGTGCGGCTCGTGGACACATGGTTAGTGAGGTGTCACATGTATAGATAATGATGTCAGGGGTGCGGCTCGTGGACACATCGTTAGTGAGGTGTCACATGTATAGATAACGATGTCAGTTGTGCGGCTCGTGGACACATGGTTAGTGCGGTGTCACATGTATAGATAACGATGTCAGGGGTGCGGCTCGTGGACACATGGTTAGTGAGGTGTCACATGTATAGATAACGATGTCAGGGGTGCGGCTCGTGGACACATGGTTAGTGAGGTGTCACATGTATAGATAACGATGTCAGGGGTGCGGCTCGTGGACACATGGTTAGTGAGGTGTCACATGTATAGATAACGATGTCAGGGGTGCGGCTCGTGGACACATGGTTAGTGAGGTGTCACATGTATAGATAACGATGTCAGGGGTGCGGCTCGTGGACACATGGTTAGTGAGGTGTCACATGTATAGATAACGATGTCAGTGGTGCGGCTCGTGGACACATGGTTAGTGAGGTGTCACATGTATAGATAACGATGTCAGGGGTGCGGCTCGTGGACACATGGTTAGTGAGGTGTCACATGTATAGATAACGATGTCAGGGGTGCGGCTCGTGGACACATGGTTAGTGAGGTGTCACATGTATAGATAACGATGTCAGGGGTGCGGCTCGTGGACACATGGTTAGTGAGGTGTCACATGTATAGATAACGATGTCAGGGGTGCGGCTCGTGGAACACATCGTTAGTGAGGTGTCACATGTATAGATAACGATGTCAGGGGTGCGGCTCGTGGACACATCGTTAGTGAGGTGTCACATGTATAGATAACGATGTCAGGGGTGCGGCTCGTGGACACATCGTTAGTGAGGTGTCACATGTATAGATAACGATGTCAGGGGTGCGGCTCGTGGACACATGGTTAGTGAGGTGTCACAAGTATAGATAACGATGTCAGGGGTGCGGCTTGTGGACACATGGTTAGTGAGGTGTCACATGTATAGATAACGATGTCAGGGGTGCGGCTTGTGGACACATGGTTAGTGAGGTGTCACATGTATAGATAACGATGTCAGTGGTGCGGCTCGTGGACACATGGTTAGTGAGGTGTCACATGTATAGATAACGATGTCAGGGGTGCGGCTCGTGGACACATGGTTAGTGAGGTGTCACATGTATAGATAACGATGTCAGGGGTGCGGCTCGTGGACACATCGTTAGTGAGGTGTCACATGTATAGATAACGATGTCAGGGGTGCGGCTCGTGGACACATCGTTAGTGAGGTGTCACATGTATAGATAACGATGTCAGGGGTGCGGCTCGTGGACACATGGTTAGTGAGGTGTCACAAGTATAGATAACGATGTCAGGGGTGCGGCTCGTGGACACATGGTTAGTGAGGTGTCACATGTATAGATAACGATGTCAGGGGTGCGGCTTGTGGACACATGGTTAGTGAGGTGTCACATGTATAGATAACGATGTCAGGGGTGCGGCTTGTGGACACATGGTTAGTGAGGTGTCACATGTATAGATAACGTTCAGGACACAGCAGTGATGTTACATGCAGGGATCGTTCACACAACCAGCGACTGATGCTTGTCAATGATGTGAATAGGAGAAATCATAAAGGAGATGGTTATGGCGGAGTCACACAGAACGATGCAGCAGATTGTATGGTCGACATCGTCTGATGTGGGGTCCGGATCTCATATCTGCGATGTACGATCAGATCACTTATCACTTGTAAGATCCACCTGTCACATACAACGACGTCGTTAGAGCGACTGAAAATCTGAGACGTTTCAGCGATATCGTTACAGATATCATAGCGTGTAACAGCCCCTTAGTTTTGCCAAAGCAAATGTACAATAGGGATAGAGACTGTGGGGATGGTGGGTAGGGATTGGCGGAACAATGGATGGGGGCACCCTGGCTGGAGAAAGGTCCAGTGTGACCGAAACATCACCCTGTACACACCCGATGGCACAATAAAGCCTTGATAATTTAAATAATTCCAGCTACTTTCTATTTCCTTTGGTCTAGATATAGAAATGTATAGATAAATAGTAGATAGGCGGGCGTCACACACTACGATATATGTGAAGATATCGCTGGAAAGTGTTTGATTTGGCATCGCTCCTACGACATCGTTGCGTGTCACAGGTGGATCTGACTAGCGATAAGTGGTCAGATCGTTATATACAGATATGAGATCCGGACCCCACATCACACGATGTCGATCATCCAATCTGCTGCATCGTTCTGTGTGACACCACCATAACCGATCTCCTTTATGATTTCTCCTATTCACATCATTGACAAGCATCGGTCGCTGGTTGTGTGAACGATCCCTGCACGTAACATCGCTGCTGTGTCATGAACATTATCTATACATGTGACACCTCACTAACGAGGTGTGCACGAGCCGCACCACTAAGAGCGTAGGTGAGATCACTCACAAAATCGGAGTGTGTGACGGCCGCCATAGATAGATAGATAGATAGATAGATAGATAGATAAATAGTAGATACACAGAGGATAGATAGATAAATAGTAGATAAGGCCCAGTTACACACACATATAATTGTGCAGAGATTGTTCACAGATCTCTGGTTGCAGTGAAATCATGGACACATTGTTCCATTTTGTTGCTGTGTACAAATGTAACAATGTGTCCATGATTTCACTGCAACCAGAGATCTGTTCAGAAGTTGGACACAGATATCTGTGTGTGTAACTGGGCCTTCAGAGAGATGATTGATAGAATAGATTTGTGGATAGATAGATAGATGGATTAGATAGATAGATAGATAGATAGATAGATAGATAGATAGATAGATAGATAGATAGATAGATAGATAGATAGATAGATAGATAGAGAGATACAGTTGAGACCAGAGGTTTCCATACACTATATAAAAAGACACATCTGCATGTTTTTCTCACTATCTGACATTAAATTAGAATAAACCTTTCACATTTTAGGTCAATTAGGATGAACCATAATTATTAATATTTGTCAAATGCCAGAATAATGACAGAGAGAGAGAGAATGCTTTAAGGCATTTGTATTACTTTCTGTAAAGTCTCAAGTTTACATACATTTCATTAGTATTTGGTACCATTGTCCTTAAACTGTATGACTTAGGTAAAATATTTTGGATCCTTCCACAAGCTTCTCACAATAGTCGGTAGAAATTTGGGCCCATTCCTCCTGACAGAACTGGTGTAACTGAGCCATGTCTGTAGCTCGCAGCATTTTCAGCTTTGCCTATACATTTTCAATAGGATTTAGATCAGGGCTTTGTGATGGCCACTCCAATACATTGACTTTGTTATCCTTAAGCCACTTTGTGACCAGTTTGGCAGTATGCTTCAGGTCATTGTCCATATGGAAAACCCATTTCTGTCCAAGCTTTAACTTCCTGGCTGATGTCTTTAGATGTTGCTTCAGTATTGCCACATAATCCTCTTTACTCATGATGCCATCTATTCTGTGAAGTTCACCAGTCCGTCCTTCAGCAAAACAATCCCACAACATGATGCTGCCACCCCCGTGTTTCACAGTTGGGATGGTGTTCATAGGCCACAGTTGGGATGGTGTTCTTAGACTTCCAAATTTCTCCATTTTTCCTCCAAACGTAACGATGGTCATGATGGCCAAACAGTTAAATTTTAGTTTAATCAGAACCTTGGAAAATGTCTCCAAATATTTAGATATTTGTTCCTCTGTGTACTTGCAAAAATTAATGTGGCTTTGCTATGTTTCTTTTAGGGTAATGGCTTTTTCCTGGCAGAGTGACCTTTCAGCCCATGTTGATATAGTACTCGTTTCACTGTGGATAATGACACAACCTTACCAGCTTCCACCATCATCTTCACAAGTTCTTTTGTTTTTTTTTCTTGGGCTAATATACACGTCCGATCAAGACTCTCTGGGACATAGAACCTGTCTCCTTCCTGAGTGGTATGATGGATGGACATTCCCATCTTGCTTGTAGCACATTTGAGTACAGAAACGTGGAGGCATTCACCGAGTAGATCCCACTTCTTTATTTAGGGATTATGCCATAAAATCCGGAGATAGCATATTTCATCAGTGCAGGGGGGAGGGAGGGTAGTGCAGGAGGCCCAGGACTACAGCGCCGTTTCCCACTGACTGGAGCCGTAGAAGCACCAGTCTGTGCAAAACAGTGCTGTAGTCTTGGGCCTCCTGCACTACTCTCCCTCCCCCGTGCACTGCTGACACATTCTAACTCTGGCTTTTATGGCGTAATCCCTCAATAAAGAAGTTGGATCTACTCCTTGCTGTGTTCCTTGGTTGAAGAGAGCACCTCCGTTGCCCGATCCCAGCTAGCCAGTGGCGCCTTTTTGAAGGCGGAAAGGGACTACACAAAAAAGGCAGTGTGCTTCAGGTGAGCATTAAAATACATCCACAGGTGTGTCTCCAATTAACTCTTATGTTGCCAATAAACCAATCAGAAGCTTCCAAACACATGACATCATCATGTGGGCTGTCCCAAATTGTTTAAAGCCTAGTAATCTTAGTGTATGTAAACTTGTGACTTTGCAGAAAGTAATAACAATGCCTTAAATCATTATCTCGCATTATTCTGGCATTTGGCAAATATTAATAATTATGGTTCATCCTAATTGACCAAAAACAGGAAAGGTTTATTCTGATTTCCTCATTTCAATTGTAAATAGACATATAGGAAAAGGATCAGAATGAGAAAGAGAAATAATAAATATATTTAATAATCTATATTTCCATCACAAATCTAAGATAGATATTCCCAACTAAGGTTGATTGTTTCATGTTCCCACCGTTATTTTTCTTTTTCGGGATCCTTGTTTTCTGTTTTCCCAGAAAGGTATTTTTTTTCCACCCCGAGGGTCAGTCTTTAAAATTTAGAGCATTTACTCCTACGAGGCATTGACTGTTCCGGCGGTCCCGGCTCGGAGGTGGCCCATCCATTATCCTGAGACCACCAGCAGGCTCTTTGTTTCTTGAGTACGCCTCGATCTTTACAACAATTGCTTGGTGTTGTTATGTCGATGCAGAATGACTCTTTCCCAATCTTCGCTTTCTCAGGGGTCCTGCCATGATGTATAGAAAAGTGTCTGATTTGATCATACGGAAGCCTTTAGATATTGTTCTGGATTCCATACTTGTCTTAATCTTAAGCATGATTTACTGATGGTCATAGATCTAGTTTGAGGAGTCTTTCACTGCTTCCTTAGGACACACTGGCAATCATAATTAGAGAACACCGTTTCCTTAATGTAAGGTCATAGTGTGAAAATATCCTAATATGGTTAATTTATCAGTGTTTTAAGCTTATTTCATAAATTGAATATATTGTAAAGCAAAGGATAAAATATAAATGAGATCAATAAAAAAGATACTGATCACAATTAGAGAACACATTCAGATACCTCCAAGGTATTGGTGTTAATCTGCTAATTTCCTCAATTATCTGATAATCCCCATTTAATTGGCAGCCTAACTTTCCAGTTTGCACTCACTTTGCCCTTCCAAAGTGACTGAAGCCCTCCAGCAGCTGGTTGTCCAGATGAAGGCCGAAGGGGGTCACCCTATCAGCCATAGCAACAGTAGTTGGTCATTCCAAGTCTGTGATTTCTAGAATGTTGCATCTTTACAATATCCACAAACTCTTTCAAGTCCCCCAAGAGGTCGCCCTCGAAAGCCAAATACAAGAGCGGACAGGATAACGTGGAGAATCTCCATGGTGAATCATTTCAACACTGCAGCTGGGATAGCTCGCCAGTTCAGCACTGAACAGGGTAAGGATGTGTCTCATCGTACAGTGTCATGACGTATTAGGGCATTTGGACTGAAAGCCCACTCTGCGTTGACCAAACGTCACATTAGCAGAAAGACTCAAAAGGCGAGACTCACCTTTGGTGAGGAGCATGTTGTGTGGACAGAGGAGAAGGGGTCTACATTTCATTTTAGTGACGAAAGCAGGTTTAATTTATTTGGGTCTGATGGGAAACATTATGTTCGTCGACAAACTGGGGAAAGACTGAACCCAAAGTGTGTAAATAAGTCAGTGAAATTAGGAGGAGGAAGTGTCATTGTTTGGAGAATGTTTTCTGCTGCAGGGGTTGGACCTCTCATGGCAGAGTGAATACAAGAGTGTATCAGAAACTTCTTCAACAACACGTGGCTCCTTACTTGTGTTCAGCATCAATCAGCAGCAATTTTCATGCAGGACAATGACCCATCACACAACAAAACGGGGAAAGCAGTCACTTGAAACTGAAAACATTAAAACAATGAAATGACCGCCCAGAGTCCTGATCTAAACCCAATAGAAAACCTCTGGAAAACCCTTGGTGATAAAGTTATGGCCAAGAGACCCCCAACAGTCACAGAACTGTGGAAGAGACTGGAAGAAGAGTGGGGCAAAATCCCCCCAGAGCAGAGAGAGACTAGTGATGTCCTGTGGCCGCAGATGTGCTGAAGTCATTCACAGCAAAGGCCTGTACACAGCAAAGTCCTGGACAAAGCAAAGGCCAAATGTTCATCAATGTGGATCACATTCTGTCTGAAAACATCAAGTAACTTGTTCTGTAATTTTGATCTCCAGTGTATATGTCACCTTCTATTCTCTTCATAGGCCTTATGTTTGGACTCCACAGTCCATAGACCTTTCAGATATCTACTTTCTCTTCTTTTTACTGTCTATTGTTGACTCTGGTGGCATTTTTGGTGGGCTACTAGGTCTAACTTGATTACCGTATATACTCGCGTATAAGCCGAGTTTTTCAGCCCAAAATTTGGGCTGAAAAGTCCCCCCTCGGCTTATACGCGAGTATACAGTATAAGTATACAGCAGCAGCCCCCGGAGGTATACAGGCCCCCCATCATGATCCAGGGCCCCCCCCCTTGCGCTGCAAACCTGTAAAGTAAAATCATACTTATCACTGTCCTGTCGCGCTGTCCCGCCGCTTGCCGACATCACGATCCCGGGCTTCATTCCGCGTCTTCCGCCTTCCTGTGGTCGCGGGCAATGACGTCATTGCCCGCGACCACAGGAAGCCAGAAGCCGGAAGACGCGGAATGAAGCCCGGGATCGTGATGTCGGCAAGCGGCGGGACAGCGCGACAGGACAGTGATAAGTATGATTTTACTTTACAGGTTTGCAGCGCAAGGGGGGGGGCCCCTGGATCATGATGGGGGGCCTGTATACCTCCGGGGGCTGCTGCTGTATACAGCCCTGGGGCTGCTGCTGTATACACCCCTGGGGCTGCTGCTGTATTCACCCCTGGGGCTGCTGCTGTATACAGCCCTGGGGCTGCTGCTGTATACACCCCTGGGGCTGCTGCTGTATACACCACTGGGGCTGCTGTATACTACCTAAGGGCTGCTGTATATACCTCTGGGGCTGCTGTATACACCACTAGGGCTGCTGTATATACCTCTGGGGCTGCTGTATACTACCTCTGGGGCTGCTGTATACTACCACTGGGGCTGCTGTATACTACCACTGGGGTTGCTGTATACTACCACTGGGGCTGCTGTATAGTACCACTGGGGCTGTATATACCTCTGGGGCTGCTGTATACTACCACTGGGGCTGCTGTATACACCTCTGGGGCTGCTGTATACTAACCACTGGGGCTGCTGCTGTATATACCTCTGGGGCTGCTGTATACACCACTAGGGCTGCTGTATATACCTCTGGGGCTGCTGTATACACCACTAGGGCTGCTGTATATACCTCTGGGGCTGTATATACCTCTGGGGCTGCTGTATACTACCTCTGGGGCTGCTGTATACTACCACTGGGGCTGCTGTATACTACCACTGGGGTTGCTGTATACTACCACTGGGGCTGCTGTATAGTACCACTGGGGCTGTATATACCTCTGGGGCTGCTGTATACTACCACTGGGGCTGCTGTATACACCTCTTGGGCTGCTGTATACTAACCACTGGGGCTGCTGCTGTATATCCCTCTGGGGCTGCTGTATACACCACTAGGGCTGCTGTATATACCTCTGGGGCTGCTGTATACTACCACTGGGGCTGCTGTATACACCTCTGGGGCTGCTGTATACTAACCACTGGGGCTGCTGCTGTATATACCACTGGGGCTGCTGTATATACCTCTGGGGCTGCTGTATACCACACTGCTGAGGGCTGTATACCTGTGCTGGGGTCCACCCTCGGCTTATACACGACTCAATGGGTTTTCCCAGGTTTTGGGGGCAAAAGTAGGGGGGTCGGCTTATACACGAGTATATACGGTATTTAGAAGTCCCATTATATCAATATTCATTTTACTCTTCCCTTTCTCTCTTGAACTCCAAAATCCTGCATTAATCAGTGCCTATGCTGCTGTAATCACAGGGCTATATCAACTAGATCAGGGGTCCCTACTCCAGGCCTGGAGGGCCGCACACAGTGCAGGATTTCAGGATTTGCTTAGCATTTGACAGTTGGTAATTTGGTTACCGACTGTCAAATGCTAAGGAAATCCTGAAAACTTTCACTGTGTGCGGCCCTTGAGGCCTGGAGTTTGGGACTCCTGAACTAAATAATACTTAATCTGGATTTATTTTTCACTTTATTTGTAGTTTTATCGTTTTATTCTTCGATCATATAAGTCATGTGAAAAACTTAAAGTCTATGGTCTGTAATCACATGACTATATCAATGAATCAGTGCCTATGCTGCTGTAATCACATGACTGTATCAATGAATCAGTGTCTATGCTGCTGTAGTCACATGACTATATCAATGAATCAGTGCCTATGCTGCTGTAATCACATGACTGTATCAATGAATCAGTGTCTATGCTGCTGTAGTCACATGACTATATCAATGAATCAGTGATTACAGCAGCATAGGCACTGATTCATTCAGACAGCACTAACAGGAGAATGGGATAAGGAGTGACTAAGGGCAGAGACACACTATGCGAGATGCATGCGAGCTCCTTGCATGCATCTTGCATGACTCACCTGGCCTGGCCCCTGCGTCTCCGGACGGGTGCGTGTCAGCTGATTGTGTTACCATGCAGCTCCACGCTCCCATACAGAGAGCCAGCAGCTGGGCCAGGTGAGTCATGCAAGATACATGCGAGGAGCTCACAGGCATGTCGCATAGTGTGTGTCTGCCCATACGATAAAAATAGCGGGAAACAAAAAGTATAAGTGCAGAGACACACTATGCATGATCCTCGCATGAGTCTCTCATGACTCACCCAGAACGGCCCCCACCTCTCTAGATGGAGCATGGAGCTGCATAGTAGCAATCAGCTGACGCACTGCCATCCACAGAGGCAGAAGCCAGGCTGGCTGAGTCATGCGAGATGCATGTAAGCATCTCACATAGTGTGTCTCTGCCTCTATATGAAGTCTACCAGTATTTACTTTCCTCTCCCACTATTTTATTAGACCAGTGTACAGACTGACATAGGAAATAGTGGGAACCATGGATTGTACTTATATTAGTCAACGTAACAAACATAGAAATGTTTTGACTGGTCCCAGCTGCCGCAGAGAGGGATAAGGACGAATAGATTGTGATATATACTTTTTTTTAATTGTTGGGGGGGGGGGGGGGGGCAAGAAACTTTTTTCATGAATTTTACATGACCTGAATAAATTAGTCCAATTGTCATCCCTGGTAGAAATATCCGGCAGTGGATTCCAATGAGGTTTGTTGTAGTACATGCTGTTCACCACTAGGCGTCACTGTTGTCCTTATTCTGTAGGGTATCTTCTAGTACTTGGCAGAGCTCACAGGTGAAGGCTTCACAAAATCCTGAAAAGCATCAGAGATACAACAACATGAAACAATTCACATAAACAGCTTGATGTGCACTAATGGCCAGTTTAGGGCTAAGAGCGAGGATCCTGCACAGGTTCACACTTCCCTGATGGCTGTCCGCACCCCAAAAACTGTACCCAAGTAATCATCGTGCACTAATATAGAAGTACCTAAGAGATTCCATGCTGATACATTGGGGTGCTGTATGGGTTGATGCTTGTGTATCCGGTTCTGTATAGGGGGCGCTATCTGGGTTGGAGTTTGTGTATCCGATTCTGTATAGGGGCACTGTCTGGGTTGAACCTTGTGTATCCGATTCTGTATAGGGGGCGTTGTCTGGGTTGGAGTTTGTGTATCTGGTTCTATATAGGGGGCGCTGTCTGGGATGTAGCTTGTGTATTAGGTCATTATATACATGGAGTGCTGTGTCGTGGTATACTTTTTAGTGGATGGAGCACCTTTTAGTGGAGCAATTTTTAGTGGCGCACTTTTTAGTGGAGCACTCTTTTAGTGGAGCACTCTTTTACTAGAGTGACCCACCCAGGGGTCTATAGGAATTCGGTACCTGGGCGTTGATAAGGGGGTGCTGCCTCGGTGACTGATGCCCTGGCCCGTAGCCCTGGGGGTCAGCTGTATAAAGGGTTTAAGTAATAAAACTCTAAAATAAAGTCTCGTGACGCTACCTGCAGTTTCTGGTGAGCTCACCAGCGCCCCTGTCAGATTGCCGTGGATGATGGTATTGCAGCCAGTTGATGACGCTCCCTGCAGGCGGAGCGGGATCCCCAGGGCAGTGCTGCTGCTGAGCTGATTGATGTGGCAACAGCTTCTTCTTAGCTTATCAGAATAAGACACCGGAGGCTTGCTGACTCTATACGGGTACTTTACTGGCAACAGTTCTCAGCAGTTCAGGTTCACAGTTACACAGTCTTTGCGGGTAGCTGGCCGGGTAGTCACTGTGGAGAATAAATTCTCTTTGAGGCTACCAGTGTGTTCCTTCAGCTACTTTCATTGTCCTTTGCTGTCTTTCTTGCGCCTCCTCACTATCCTTGCGTTGTCCTGCACAACCCACTTGTCTACCAGGCCCGTTGGGTGCTATGAGATTACCCTTCTTCTCTAAGGGGCTCAACCCAGTTTAGTGCTCCTGGTGGGGCTGCACGTTCTGGACGAGGTTGAGGCTGCTTGGCAAACCTGCGACCCACCGGTATTGACGGCTCAGGGTTAGACTCGCCTACACTGTGACTCGGAGCTGGTACCCCATTGTGAACCAGGATTCCCCCGGACCGTGGATAAGGACCGGCACTGGGTCCCCCCCCTTCCGTCTGGGTTGCCATTCCTTTTCGGGCACCCTCCCTGTGGTGTCCCTCTAGGGCTTGTTCCTTGCTTCGTTCCTCAGACTAGACTCTCTCCTTCTGTCTGTGTGTTTTTCCCGCTCCTTCTACCCTAACGCTCCTCCCACCGGGACCGGTTACCCTGGTAACGGGTGGCCAATTGGTCCCCTATGGTAGATGCAGGGATGCCGGGATGGGAGCCTCATGCTGACTTTACACTCCCCAATGACAGGAATACTGCACACTCAGTTATGGGCACACTGACCAGTGGTGCGCCACATAGAGCACTTTTCAGTAGAGTACTTTTTAGTGGAGCACTGTTTTAGTGGAGCACTTTTTAGTGGAGCACTGTTTTAGTGGAGCACTTTTTAGTGGAGCACTGTTTTAGTGGACCAGTGTTTTAGTGGAGCACTGTTTAGTGGAGCACCTTTTAGTGGAGCACTGTTTTAGTGGAGCACTTTTTAGTGGAGCACTGTTTTAGTGGAGCACTTTTTAGTGGAGCACTGTTTTAGTGGAGCAGTGTTTTAGTGGAGCACTGTTTTAGTGGAGCACCTTTTAGTGGAGCACTGTTTTAGTGGAGCACTTTTTAGTGGAGCACTTTTTAGTGAAGCACTGTTTTAGTGGAGCACTTTTTAGTGAAGCACTGTTTAATGGAGCACTTTTTAGTGGAGCACTGTTTTAGTGGAGCACTGTTTAGTGGAGCACTTTTCAGTAGAGCACTTTTTAGTGGAGCACTGTTTTAGTGGAGCACTTTTTAGTGAAGCACTGTTTAGTGGAGCACTCTTTCAGTGGAGCACTTTTTAGTGGAGCACTCTTTCAGTGGAGCACTCTTTCAGTGGAGCACTTTTTAGTGGAGCACTCTTTCAGTGGAGCACTTTTTAGTGGAGCACTCTTTCAGTAGAGCACTTTTTAGTGGAGCACTGTTTAGTGGAGCACTCTTTCAGTGGAGCACTTTTTAGTGGAGCACTTTTTAGTGGAGCACTCTTTCAGTGGAGCACTTTTTAGTGGAGCAATTTCTTGAGTACT
Source organism: Allobates femoralis (assembly GCA_033576535.1). Lineage (NCBI taxonomy): Eukaryota > Metazoa > Chordata > Amphibia > Anura > Aromobatidae > Allobates > Allobates femoralis. Next base: position 584,118,298 of record JARQOC010000004.1, on the reverse strand, counting down.
GATAGCACTCTCAGGTTTCTATTGTGTACACAACAGGGCACTGAGTATTGGGGCACCACCAGGACCAGTTACCCTGTTAACTGGTGGCCAATTGGTCCCCTATGTTAGGTGTATGGATGCTGGGATAAGAGCCTCATGCTGACTTTACACTCCCCAATGACAGGAATACTGCACACTCAGTTATGGGTGCAGTACCCCTACTGTGGTACACTGACCACTGGGGCGCCACATAGAGCACTTTTTAGCGGAGCACTCTTTTAGTGGAGCACTCTTTTTTTAGTGGAGTACTCTTTCAGTGGAGCACTCTTTCAGTGGAGCACTTTTCAGTGGAGCACTGTTTTAGTGGAGCACTCTTTCAGTGGAGCACTTTTTAGTGGAGCACTCTTTCAGTGGAGCACTTTTTAGTGGAGCACTCTTTCAGTAGAGCACGTTTTGGTGGAGCACTCTTTCAGTAGAGCACTTTTTAGTGAAGCACTTTTTAGTGGAGCACCGTTTAGTGGAGCACTCTTTCAGTGGAGCACTTTTTAGTGGAGCACTTTTTAGTGGAGCACTGTTTAGTGGAGCACTCTTTCAGTGGAGCACTTTTTAGTGGAGCACTTTTTAGTGGAGCACTCTTTCAGTGGAGCACTTTTTAGTAGAGCAATTTCTTGGGTACTGATAGCACTCTCAGGTTTCTATTGTGTGCACAACAGGGCTCTTTAATTAGGGCACTGTGTATTGGGGCACTATCTGATGTGTATATACAGGATCCCTCTCTGACTAAGGCACTGTTGCTAGGGGCGCTCTCTGTTCTGTATTGCGTGGATAGGTGACTGACTTGGGTTCCCTACTGTGGACACTTTCTTTCTTGTGTACGTAGAACACTGGGGCATTGTTTATATGGGTACTCTCTGACTATTTTTGTCTGAATCAGGCACCATTTATAGGGGTATTTATTGTATGTATAGAAGAACTCTCTAGGGAACTGTTTATCGAGGCATTCTCTGAGTTCTATTGTGTGCATATGAGGACTCTCACTAAAGCACTGTTTATAGGGGTATTTAGTGGTTTCTGTTGTGTGCATAGGAGGACTATCCAAGTAGGGCACTGTTTATGAGGCCACTTTCTAACTAGGGCGTTGTTTATAGGGGCACTCTCCAACCAGGGTACTGCTATAGGGGCACTCTCCAAACAGGGCACTGTTTATAGGAGCATTCTACAACCAGGGTACTGTTTATAGGGGCACTCTCCCACCAGAGTACTGTTTATAGGGGCATTCTTAAACCAGGGTACTGTTTATAAGGGCACTTTCCAACCAGGATACTGTTTATAGGGGCACTCTCCAACTAGTACACTGTTTATAGGGGCACTCTCCACCCAGGGCACTGTTTATAGGAGCACTCTTCAACCAGGGCACTGTTTATAGGGGCACTCTCCAACCAGAGTACTGTTCATAGGGGCACTCTCCAACCAGGGCACTGTTTATAAAGGCATTCTCCAATCAAGGCACTGTTTATAGGGGCACTCTCCAACCAGGGTACTGCTTATAGGGGCACTCTCCAACCAGGGTACTGCTTATAGGGGCATTCTCCAACCAGGGTACTGCTATAAGGGCACTCTCCAATCAGGGTACTGCTTATAGGGGTACTCTCCAACCAGGGTACTGTTTATAGGGGCATTCTCCAACCAGGGTACTGCTATATGGGCACTCTCCAACCAGGGCACTGTTTATAGGAGCACTCTTCAACCAGGGCACTGTTTATAGGGGCAATCTCCAACCAGGGCACTGTTTATAGGGGCACTCTCCAACCATTGGTACTGCTTATAGGGGCACTCTCCAACTAGGGTACTGCTTATAGGGGCACTCTCCAACCAGGATACTGTTTATAGGGCACTCTCCAACTAGGACACTGTTTATAGGGGCACTCTCCATCCAGGGCACTGTTTATAGGGGCACTCTCCAACCAGGGTACTGCTTATAGGGGCACTCTCCAACCAGGGTACAATTTATAGGAGCACTCTCTAACCAGGGCACTGTTTATAGGGGCACTCTCCAACCAGGGTACTGCTTACAGGGGCACTCTCCAACTAGGGTACTGCTTATAGGGGCACTCTCCAACCAGGATACTGTTTATAGAGGCACTCTCCAACCAGGATACTGTTTATAGGGCACTCTCCAACTAGGACGCTGTTTATAGGGGCACTCTCCATCCAGGGCACTGTTTACAGGGGCACTCTCCAACCAGGGCACAGATTATAGGGGTTCTCTGGTTTCTTTTGTATGCATGGAAGCACTCTCTGATTGGGACACTGTATATAGGGGCTCACTCTGGTTTCTATTGTGTGGATAGGAGGACTATCCAAGTAGGACACTGTTTGAGGCCACTTTCTAACTAGGGCGCTGTTTATAGGGGCACTCTCCAACCATTGGTACTGCTTATAGGGGCACTCTCCAACTAGGGTACTGCTTATAGGGGCACTCTCCAACCAGGATACTGTTTATAGGGCACTCTCCAACTAGGACACTGTTTATAGGGGCACTCTCCATCCAGGGCACTGTTTATAGGGGCACTCTCCAACCAGGGTACTGCTTATAGGGGCACTCTCCAACCAGGGTACAATTTATAGGAGCACTCTCCAACCAGGGCACTGTTTATAGGGGCACTCTCCAACCAGGGTACTGCTTATTGGGGCACTCTCCAACTAGGGTACTGCTTATAGGGGCACTCTCCAACCAGGATACTGTTTATAGAGGCACTCTCCAACCAGGATACTGTTTATAGGGCACTCTCCAACTAGGACGCTGTTTATAGGGGCACTCTCCATCCAGGGCACTGTTTACAGGGGCACTCTCCAACCAGGGCACAGATTATAGGGGTTCTCTGGTTTTTTTGTATGCACGGAAGCACTCTCTGATTGGGACACTGTATATAGGGGCTCACTCTGGTTTCTATTGTGTGGATAGGAGGACTATCCAAGTAGGACACTGTTTGAGGCCACTTTCTAACTAGGGCGCTGTTTATAGGGGCACTCTCCAACCAGGGTACTGCTATAGGGGCACTCTATAACCAGGGCACTGTTTTATAGGGGCACTCTCCAACCAGGGTACTGTTTATAGGGGCACTGTCCAACCAGGGTACTGTTTATAGGGGCACTCTTCATCCAGGACACTGTTTATAGGGACACTCTCCAACCAGGGCACTGTTTATAGGAGCACTCTTCAACCAGAGCACTGTTTATAGGGGCACTCTTCAACCAGGGCACTGTTTAAAGGGGCACTCTCCAACCAGGGTACTGTTTATAGGAGCACTCTCCAACCAGGGCACTGTTTATAGGGGTTCTCTGGTTTCTTTTGTATGCACGGAAGCACTCTCTGATTGGGACACTGTATATAGGGGTTCTCTCTGGTTTCTATTGTGTGGATAGGAGGACTATCCAAGTAGGACACTGTTTGAGGCCACTTTCTAATTAGGGCACTGTTTATAGGGGCACTCTCCAACCAGGGCACTGCTATAGGGGCACTCTACAACCAGGGCACTGTTTATAGGGGCACTCTCCAACCAGGGTACTGTTTATAGGGACACTCTCCATCCAGGACACTGTTTATAGGGGCACTCTCCAACCAGGGCACTGTTTATAGGAGCACTCTTCAACCAGGGCACTGTTTATAGGGGCACTCTTCAACCAGGGCACTGTTTAAAGGGGCACTCTCCAACCAGGGTACTGTTTATAGGAGCACTCTACAACCAGGGCACTGTTTATAGGGGCACTCTCCAACCAGGGCACTGTTTATAGGAGCACTCTCCAACCAGGATACTGTTTATAGGGGCACTCTCCAACTAGGGCACTGTTAATAGGAGCACTCTACAACCAGGGCACTGTTTATAGGGGCACTCTCCAACCAGGATACTGTTTATAGGGCACTCTCCAACTAGGACACTGTTTATAGGGGCACTCTCCAACCAGGGCACTGTTTATAGAGCACTCTCCAACCAGGGCACTGTTTATAGGGGCACTCTCCAACCAGGGCACTGTTTATAGGGGCACTCTCCAACCAGGGTACTGTTTATAGGGGCACTCTCCAACCAGGATACTGTTCATAGGGCACTCTCCAACTAGGACACTGTTTATAGGGGCACTCTCCAACCAGGGCACTGTTTATAGGGGCCCTCTCCAACCAGGTCACTGTTTATAGGGGTTCTCTGTTTTTTTTGTATGCACGAAGCACTCTCTAATAGGACACTGTATATAGGGGCTCTCTCTGGTTTCCATTGTGTGGATAGGAGGACTATCCAAGTAGGGCACTGTTTATGAGGCCACTTTATAACTAGGGTGTACTCTCCAACCAGGGCACTGTTTATAGGGGCACTCTCCAACCAGGGTACTGTTTATAGGGGCACTCTCCAACTAGGGTACTGCTTATAGGGGCACTCTCCAACCAGAGTACTGTTTATAGGGGCACTCTCCAACCAGGGCACAGATTATAGGGGTTCTCTGGTTTCTTTTGTATGCATGGAAGCACTCTCTGATTGGGACACTGTATATAGGGGCTCACTCTGGTTTCTATTGTGTGGATAGGAGGACTATCCAAGTAGGACACTGTTTGAGGCCACTTTCTAACTAGGGCGCTGTTTATAGGGGCACTCTCCAACCATTGGTACTGCTTATAGGGGCACTCTCCAACTAGGGTACTGCTTATAGGGGCACTCTCCAACCAGGATACTGTTTATAGGGCACTCTCCAACTAGGACACTGTTTATAGGGGCACTCTCCATCCAGGGCACTGTTTATAGGGGCACTCTCCAACCAGGATACAATTTATAGGAGCACTCTCCAACCAGGGCACTGTTTATAGGGGCACTCTCCAACCAGGGTACTGCTTATTGGGGCACTCTCCAACTAGGGTACTGCTTATAGGGGCACTCTCCAACCAGGATACTGTTTATAGAGGCACTCTCCAACCAGGGTACTGTTTATAGGGCACTCTCCAACTAGGACGCTGTTTATAGGGGCACTCTCCATCCAGGGCACTGTTTACAGGGGCACTCTCCAACCAGGGCACAGATTATAGGGGTTCTCTGGTTTTTTTGTATGCACGGAAGCACTCTCTGATTGGGACACTGTATATAGGGGCTCACTCTGGTTTCTATTGTGTGGATAGGAGGACTATCCAAGTAGGACACTGTTTGAGGCCACTTTCTAACTAGGGCGCTGTTTATAGGGGCACTCTCCAACCAGGGTACTGCTATAGGGGCACTCTATAACCAGGGCACTGTTTTATAGGGGCACTCTCCAACCAGGGTACTGTTTATAGGGGCACTGTCCAACCAGGGTACTGTTTATAGGGGCACTCTTCATCCAGGACACTGTTTATAGGGACACTCTCCAACCAGGGCACTGTTTATAGGAGCACTCTTCAACCAGAGCACTGTTTATAGGGGCACTCTTCAACCAGGGCACTGTTTAAAGGGGCACTCTCCAACCAGGGTACTGTTTATAGGAGCACTCTCCAACCAGGGCACTGTTTATAGGGGTTTCTGGTTTCTTTTGTATGCACGGAAGCACTCTCTGATTGGGACACTGTATATAGGGGTTCTCTCTGGTTTCTATTGTGTGGATAGGAGGACTATCCAAGTAGGACACTGTTTGAGGCCACTTTCTAATTAGGGCACTGTTTATAGGGGCACTCTCCAACCAGGGCACTGCTATAGGGGCACTCTACAACCAGGGCACTGTTTATAGGGGCACTCTCCAACCAGGGTACTGTTTATAGGGACACTCTCCATCCAGGACACTGTTTATAGGGGCACTCTCCAACCAGGGCACTGTTTATAGGAGCACTCTTCAACCAGGGCACTGTTTATAGGGGCACTCTTCAACCAGGGCACTGTTTAAAGGGGCACTCTCCAACCAGGGTACTGTTTATAGGAGCACTCTACAACCAGGGCACTGTTTATAGGGGCACTCTCCAACCAGGGCACTGTTTATAGGAGCACTCTCCAACCAGGATACTGTTTATAGGGGCACTCTCCAACTAGGGCACTGTTAATAGGAGCACTCTACAACCAGGGCACTGTTTATAGGGGCACTCTCCAACCAGGATACTGTTTATAGGGCACTCTCCAACTAGGACACTGTTTATAGGGGCACTCTCCAACCAGGGCACTGTTTATAGAGCACTCTCCAACCAGGGCACTGTTTATAGGGGCACTCTCCAACCAGGGCACTGTTTATAGGGGCACTCTCCAACCAGGGTACTGTTTATAGGGGCACTCTCCAACCAGGATACTGTTCATAGGGCACTCTCCAACTAGGACACTGTTTATAGGGGCACTCTCCAACCAGGGCACTGTTTATAGGGGCCCTCTCCAACCAGGTCACTGTTTATAGGGGTTCTCTGTTTTTTTTGTATGCACGAAGCACTCTCTAATAGGACACTGTATATAGGGGCTCTCTCTGGTTTCCATTGTGTGGATAGGAGGACTATCCAAGTAGGGCACTGTTTATGAGGCCACTTTATAACTAGGGTGTACTCTCCAACCAGGGCACTGTTTATAGGGGCACTCTCCAACCAGGGTACTGTTTATAGGGGCACTCTCCAACTAGGGTACTGCTTATAGGGGCACTCTCCAACCAGAGTACTGTTTATAGGGGCACTCTCCAACCAGGTCACTGTTTATAGGGGTTCTCTGGTTTCTTTTGTATGCACGGAAGCACTCTCTAATAGGATACTGTATATAGGGGCTCTCTCTGGTTTCTATTGTGTGGGTAAGAGGACTATCCAAGTAGGACACTGTTTAAGGCCACTTTTTAACTGCGGCGCTGTTTATAGGGGCACTCTTCAACCAGGGTACTGTTTATAGGGGCACTCTCCAACCAGGGTACTGTTTATAGGGGCACTCTCCAACCAGGGCACTGTTTATAGCGGCACTCTTCAACCAGGGCATTGTTTATAGGGGCACTCTCCAACCAGGGTACTGTTTATAGGAGCACTCTCCAACCAGGGTACTGTTTATAGGGGCACTCTCCAACCAGGGTACTGTTTATAGGGGCATTCTCCAACCAGGGCACTGTTTATAGGAGCACTCTTCAACCAGGGCACTGTTTATAGGGGCACTCTCCAACCAGGATACTGTTTATAGGGGCATGCTCCAACCAGGGCACTGCTTGTAGGGGCACTCTTCAACCAGGGTACTGTTTATAGGGGCATTCTCCAACCAGGGCACTGTTTATAGAGGCACTCTCCAACCAGGGTACTGTTTATAGGGGCACTTTCCAACCAGGGCACTGTTTATAGAGGCACTCTCCAACCAGGGCACTGCTTATAGGGGCGCTATCCAACCAGGGTACTGTTTATAGGGGCACTTTCAAACCAGGGCACTGTTTATAGGGGCACTCTCCAACTAGGGCACTCTACATCCAGGGCACTGTTTATAAGGGCACTCTGTGCTTTCTATTATATGCACAGGAGCACTCCCTAATTGAGGCACTGTTCATAGGGGCCCTCTGTAGTTCCTATTGTATTCACAGTAGCAATCCCTGATTGGGGCACGGTTTTAGGTTCTCTCTGATGCCTCTATGGTATGCACAGGGGCACCCCCTGATGGGGGCCCTCACTGATTTATATGATGTGTGTAGAAGGACTTTGGGAAGGGCCCCTGTTTTCTGTCTTGTATTGTGTGCAGGTATTGCTATATAAGCAGTTGCCTCCAACCAGAGCCATGCTTAATCTATCACTCACAATGAAAGATTGCTCAAACCTTCTAGGTAAAAACTCCTCTTAAAAGACAATGAGTCACCAGAAGAGAGGGCCCGCTGGCATCGATGCGCTCGGTAAATGTGGATGCGGCTAATATTGTAAATATTTAACAGCCCTTTATTCATGCCTCGGACAGTTTTTGCAAACATTCTACCAGTAGCCACCGCACATTTGGCATTGGCTCCTCAGTGATGCCTGCTGGATCTGCAATATGTTTAAAATAAAAATGCCCGTCAGGTTCACATCCTTTGATATTCGCCAAAGAAATGTCCGTTACCTTTCTGCTTATTGTATGGTGTGCAGAGGACGGGACACATTGCCATCCTGCGGGGAGGTCTCCTGTAAAAACCATACTTGTGCCAAGCTTTAAGAGAAGCCACATCACGGAGGTCCTGAAAAGTGGCAGAATATTTGACTGTCAACCATACCCATTTATTTAACAGATACACCCCCAATCTACAATACATGTGACCCCGTCATCACTGCTGAGATATACCATAAGTAGAACCCCAAAATCTCTACCAACAGACTTCCCAAGGAAATACAAACCCTACAACACTAAAATGCATACAGCAACTCAGATCATTCCTCCAAAATTAATATATAGACCTTAGGCCAGACCCCTTCCATATACAGACTTTAGACTAGACTCCCTAAACATATGCGAACCCCACAGACTGGCCACAATGATTGGACGGGGCTTGGGTCTCCTAACCAGAGCTGACGTAATGTGCTACACACAGCATGCGCAATGCGCAGCTTGAATTCAGGCGATACACCTAAAAGGAGTATCAACTCCATGTTACCGGAAATTATGTATTCGGCATCATACCCAGAACTCTACAGAGGTAGGTGGGGGGGGGGTGTGCATTGTAATTTCCATATCACGCCCATCAGGGCGTGATAAAGACCACAGGAGGTGGCAAAAGGGAGCAAAAGAGGATGCCCAGTGGGGCTAGTAAGGGTAGCCCCCGCTTCATTATAATATGGGGTAGTAAGGTCTAAAAAACTTTTATAAAACTGTCACAACACACATTTAGGAGAGTGAGGGATAGTTAGAATAGTAATAGGAAGGTGCAGGGACAAGTAGTGAGAGCCTGGGGTGCTTTGTCTAGGTGACAGGTTCACTTTAAAATGAATCTGTCAGCAGGTTTTTGCTGTGTAAGCTGAGGACAGCATGCTGTAAGGGTTACAAACAAAAAGCAACTGTGCTTCTGTTACTAGTATGTGTACTATTGTTTTGGTAAACTAAAGACTTTGTCACCCAGTGATGGTGAGGGAACCAGAAAACCAGATGGTGAGGTAGGCGAAAGGATTCAGGGAGAGATAATCTAACCCTTATACTGGGCGTCTCTGGCTTGCCCTGCTCTTGGAGGTACCTGTAAAGGTGAGGAGGTCCAAGTCGCCACCCTCCTGAAAAGCCCTAGGCTGAGAGCCCCTACCTCCACCCACGGATCAGGAATCACCGCTATTCCTAGGGAAAGGAAACACCATGAAAGACTTTAGCACAACAGCACATATGTCTTAACAGCTCAGTGACCAGGAAGAGTCTAACTCTAAGGCTGTTTAAAAGCCAAGGGGAGGAGATTCCAGGTGAGTCACACCCAGTGGCGTAACTTCAGGCCCAGAGGCCCCGATGTGAGAGCTCCAACGGGGCCCCCCAATTATTGCAAATCTTTAATAGTATTAGTCTTTTTCTATAGACCAAAGGGACTTTTGGGGCCCCCCTAGGCTGCAGGGTGATCGCAACCCCTGCACCTATTGTAGTTACACCCCTGGTCACACCTAAGCTTCACATCATGCAGCAGCTGAGCGCAGCTCACAGCAAAACTGACATTAACTCATGCAGTTCCTGAAGAAATTCACACACATACAATCACAGCAAGGTCCAACATAGACTACAGAGAGTCAGCGCAAATCAGCGCATGACAGCTTTGCTGTATTTCTAAAACTAAATGCTTTGATTGTGTGAGGACAGCTGCAGCCAGTAATCTATGTGATACATCGTTGGATTCAGGGTTTCTTTGCCTACATTATGTTGCTGTCAGATAAGGTAGCAAAAACCTGCTGACAGATTCCCTTTAAGGTATTACTATATAGTGCACAATGTCTTAAGGGTTATCAAAAAAAGTCACTTGCTCGTTATCTTGAATGGTAAAGTTTCATTTCTCTGAAACAGGATAACATGAGGAGGCTAGATTTAAATAAGGAGGAAACTCTCCTTAGTAAACCACATTAGACTTTTGGGGCCCCCTTGGCTCTAGGGCCCGGGTGCAGTTGCAACCCCGACATCTGATGTAGTTACACCTCTGCTAAGATTAGAGTGTTTAGAAATTACTCGTAATATTTCTAGCCCCAGAGGACCTGGTATGCCTTTTTTTTACACCGACAACCCAATAGGCAGTGTGTAATGCTTGATTTTCCCTGTGGAGGCACTGCAGGGAAATGGAGCACTTCCTGGCAGATTCTTCCTCAGGTTAGGCTGGAGTCACACTTTTTTTTTTTTTTTTATCCGGCGGGGATACGGCAAAAACATTCATCACCCTGCAGTTGTAAAACCTGATGCAACTAGATGCTACTGCACCGGAATTATTACTGATCCGACTGACGGATCAGGAGTATTAGCGGTGCGGAAGCATCCAGTTGTGTATGTTTTTTTGACGGATCCGGTGAAAAATGACATGGGTGTGTCATATGAATCTGGCTTCTGGGCATGCGCAGTCAAATAAAACGGATTTGGTGTCCGGATCCAGGAGGATCAAGCTTCCGCCGGATCCGGCTTCTATTTTATTTTAGGCTTCATGGCCCCGGGTCCTTTTGTTTATGGTTTTTAAAATAGCACAAACTGCGTTTTTGGGTTCCATTAAAAACTGTTCTCATCTCATCTGGATCTGTCTGGAACCGTATGCAACCGCATGAGCCTCCGTCCCCATTGAAAGACTATGGGGGAGAAACCGCATGCGGTTGCATACTGTTTCAGCCGGATTCGCCCGGATTAATAGAAGCAGTAGTGTGAGACCAACCATACAGCTCTGAGGTCTCAGTTTTGGTCGCTGACCCTTCTACGAAGATGAGATTGTCCAAAGTAGAAAACGTCTGCAGTATTCCTCCGTATCAGACTACTCACCGGGGTTAGTGCAACAATTCTTAAGCCATTTGTAAATACGCATGGTTGTACCTTACATGGAAAATTGGAGGTGACGGGAAAATGGAAGTCTTCAGGGACCACACAGGCTCAGCTCATCTGCCGGGAAAAGCCTATGATCTAATTTCGGCTTTGTCATGTACTTAAGAACAGCATTGTCCACTTAAAAGCACCTTATGAAGAAGATGAACAGAAGGTGGAGAAGGAGGGGGAAGATGTGAACGCTATTAGCGGGGAAGTAACTGCAAGGTATCAAGTGATGGAATGCTCCGACTAATGAAATCATTTGTATCAACCAGTAAAACTTTACATGGTGTGATGGCATCAACACTGCCTACGATGGAGGATGGTATTGCTTTTAGATATTTTAACCCCTTCACAACATCCGCCGTACATGTACGGCACAAGTCGAAAGCGGGTGTGTAGACCTGCCTGACACACAATCTTCGCCGACGGTCATGGGAGTATTGTTCAGATTTCAGATTCTGACGCTCCGCGGGTCTGGAATCAGCACAGTTAGACTCGGATATTGACTAGCTGTGTGCTCATTATAGGCAGGCTAGCAAGCGTTATCTCTACTGGTCTGCTTGCTCCCTTTATGACATGTTGTGGGTAGACCTATCACAGCTGATCCCCTCCTATTTATTCTGATTTAATCCTCCTATCCATGCCAGCTATAATTTATCCTATGTTGTGCTATGTTCTTGATGCGGTTGTGGTAGTTCTCCCCTGTTGTTCTGTAGCTTCCTTCCTGCTCTGGTTTTTCCTCCTTTTACTCTTTTTCCCTTTGTCTGTCTTTATCTCTGGGTTTCAATATTCCCCTGCTCCAGGGGGAGGGGTGATCAGTTCAGAGCTGGACAGGAGTAGGGCTACGGTAGAGACTCAGACCTCTCCACCTTCAGGTGTACCCCTGAGATAGGGTGTGTTCAGGGCTCCCTAGCTTCTGGGGCAGATCAGGTGCTCCGCTTTCCCGTGTACCCATAGTCATCGTGACATTACCTGTATCCGAGCTCCATCCGCGATTGTTAGCCTGTTAAATCCCGCTGTCAAGCTCTGACAGCGGGCTTTAACTTGTGCCAGCATGGGGGCACACCATTTTTATCTCCCATCGGCACACATCTGATATAATCGCGGGTCAACGAGGGGTGTTATGACTGCAGGGAGTCTGCTGAAGACATCCATGCTTATTATAGCTGCGTTCCCCTGTAACCTGCCTTTGGCCGGGTTTCAGAGGAGACTTAAGATTTTCACCATATGCAACATTGCTATGGCATTACTGTGCATAGTGCAAGCACTCAAATGAGCGCAGGTTATAGTCCCCTAAGGGGACTATTCAAACATTTTTTTCATTTTTAACTGTTTTTCAAAATATGTTAGTAAAAACATCTTTTAATTATTTTTACCACCAAATGTACACTGTAAACCAATTCCCAAAAATACATTATAGAATTGTGTTTTGTTTTTTTTCAAAATGTTACCATATTTGGATTTTTTTCCCATTTTCCAGTAACTATATGGTAAAATGAATGACGTCATTCAAAAGTACAAATCGTCCCGCAAAAATCAAGCCTTCATATGTCTAGATGGACCGAAAAATAAATAGTTATGGCTCTTAGAAGAAGGGGAGGAAAAAAACGAAAACGCAAAAACAAAAATTGATCGCAGCATTAAAGGGTTAAAAAGGTTGACAAGGATTAAAAAAAAACATGCCTGGATTTTTCCAAACACAATGCTGTGCCTGTCTACAGGTTGTGACCGGTATAATGGTGGGGTTACACGTCCCGATATCGCGGCGATATCGGAGGCAACGACGCGGGAGCGCGCATTTAGTGCACGTTTCTCCCTGCATCGCATCGCCAGTTTACACGCCGCGATATCGGGATGCAACGTCCCTCCGATGTGTACGCCCACCAACCCAGGAACGACCAGTTAACATGGGAGTGAATGGGTGACGTGAGCGTACACATCGGAGTTGGGCTGTCACACGCAGCGATGCTGGTACAACGGCCATGCGATATCGGCGAGTTGAATAGCTTTGCTATTCAACTCCGATATCGTTTTGGCATCGTTCCAGCATCGCGTTGGATGCTAAAACAATACAACGCGCACCCGATATCGGCTCCAACTCGCGACCCACGTGACTTTTTGTCGGAGTTGGGTCGGAGTTGGACGCCGATATCGCGGCGTGTAAACCCACCATAAGAGTCTATCAAAGTGTAAGCTGCAATACTAAACATGACCTGCGGACAGGATTGGCGCTGTCTTTAGGAATAGGCAGATATAATGTTTAGAACCCTGGAATGTTGCAGATTTCAGCTTTCAGCAGAATGATCATCTCTCAGACATTGTGGAGAGTGTAAGAACAAGGAATTCCTGGTCTTTGTCACGCAGGGTGGTTTAATGGTAAAGCGGATCAGAAAGCAGGATGCTAAGATGGGCAAAAGGCAATCAGGGGAGTTGGTCTGATCCTTAGACTGGGGTTCCCTTACTCACCCTGTTCCTGTAATTTCCTTTGATGGTGAGGACATCCGGGCCGCCACCATTGCCCGATCGCCTCACAGACCGGGAAGTACAGCAACCCCCAACAGAAATAAAACACAAGGCTTCAGCAAAAAGCCCACACGTCTTCTCAGCTCCAGGTCTTGCAGAGACTAAACTCTTTCAGTAACACCTGTTGGTGGAAGAGGGAATTATTTAAAGGTCAGGGGAGTGGGATACTGTGTCATCTGACACACCCAGCAACAGCAGCTCAACTGGAGAGCCATACCATAGACTGCAGCAGTTCTAATATTAACACTATGTGTGCCAAAGAAAATGTACTGCCATAAACACTATAGCGGAGCGTTTCTTATATACTGCAAAGCAGTCAACATATGACAGTATTCATATCTATTGTAGAACTTAATCAATTCTTTCATTCAACATATGAAAGTTTCCGCTCCTCCTGAACTTCCAGCAGCAGTAAAACGATTACTACATGAACCAACATATAGTAAATCCCAAGGAATTGTAGAAGTAAGCAGCACCCATTAACATCAACAACACAAAGCACAGGCTATGGAGGAATAAACTCACTGAGCGGAGATCCCAGGATCTTATAGTGGGATCACAGATCTCGGCAGGAAACGGCGTGATCCCCGCCACGGCGGTTTTGGATACCACTGTCAGTTACTGACAGTGGGATTCAAAGAGTTAACTGCACCGATCGGATCGCGGATCCCATCGGTGCTGGAATCATGTACGTCATGGGTCGGGAAGGGATTAAATTTAGTCTATGTGCAAACTTTAATGTCACGCCCTATGCCTCATTTATCATCAATGTCTTAAAGAAAACCTGTTTTGCACACCTGATAAATGCCCAGCTGGTCCTGTGTCCCCACCGTTTGTTCACTGTCCCACAGTAATGAAATGCCGCCAATGTGCTTGTGACTTCCATAGTGATTTCCTGCAGCGACCACACATACGGCACATTATCGCTGCTGATAACTGCTTTTAGGCTGGTTTCACAATGGCGATTTTTGCCATCCGTGTGAATCCGGCTGAAACGAGATGCACCCGCATCCATTTTCAGCCCCACTGACTTTCAATGGGGCCGGATGAGCTTTTAGGTGCATCCAGTTTTGCACTTTTTCCCTGATCAGGGTGGTCACGTTTTTATTCCAGAGACCAAAAATACAACTTGGTGCATTTTTGGTCTCCGTGTTAAAAATCGTGACCACCCGGATCCAGGAGAGTGCAGGATGAATTAAAATATGGTTCTATGTAACCCAGATTCAGGATCAGTGATAATACTGGTGCACATGCATACAGTGCCTCATTGCAGAGGGCTCCGGGGGAATCCAGGGGGATGCAGGCTTTACCCACATCCCCCCTGGATTAGCAAAAATGCTAGTGTGATCCCAGTCTTTGACGGCCACAATGCATGTGCATCCCTGTTATGGCTACAAATTCCAGAATACCTTCCTAAGAACTGGCCTCCCAGCACTAGAAGATTCAGCGGTGTTGTTAACCAGTTGCAGATTTCTGCTTTCAGCAGAATTATCAGCCGTTAGACTGTGACGCTAGTCACTACACTGATAAGACATAAAGCAGGGTAGTCAAGTGTTCTGGGGTCAGATCCCAGAAGAGAACGCTGTGGACTAAAAGAATGGACAAAACCACAGTCAGGTCATGGTCCAGGGTCAGAATAACAGGAGGATGGCGGATCAAATCAAATTGACAAGGTAAATGGATGGTCAGAGAAGGTCCAATATCTAGCAGCAATAGATCAGAACAAGCACCAGTGAGCAAAATGCTACGACTGGCAGTGATCTGAGACTAATTGCTCAGCTAAGTAGCTGTGGCAACAGGGAACACCTGAAGAAACCCAGCACCTCACAGTCTCAGATTGGATGGCTGAGCTGTCAATCAACAGACCGACAGCCCAGCACACCCCAACGCCAGATTAGGCAACTGAGCTGTCAATCACCAAACTGACATCCTGGCACACTCTGATTCCATAGTACAGACAACTGTCATTCATTGTGTGGCACCTCACTCCACGGTTTGGTTGCCGCTAGAACACCTGGAGCAGGGAAGGATTTCCACATCAGGTAAACTTACACACAACACCTTCCATCTCAGACCTGAAGGAGGAGCTCTACTTGCCGACTTCAGGCAAGGTCCCCTATAAATTTATGCCTGGAGGTAGAGTCAGGCAGTTCAGTACAGAGTAGTACTGAGGAAGACACCTGGTGAACGGTGCCACGCTAGGCCTGTGCCAGAGGGGAAGCGTAGCCAGTGTGAGGGACCCAAGAGTGAGGCTCGGAGGCGAGACAAGTTAGCCAGGGGGAGCGGAGCCAGAAAAGCTACGTTGACAGCCCGGACACCGGAGTCCGAGACTGCACGGATCCAGGCAGACCAGCAATGAAGACCATAGAGTAGGGAGGCTTCAAGTCTCCTGGGGCAGCACTTTAGGCACAGCCACCCAGCAGAGCCCAGGACCGCAGTGGATATAGCGGTGCCCGCAGCAGACCTCTCACCGCCTGCCATACAAGTGAGGACACAAGCAGAGGGTCAGGGCCTAGCTTCAGACAGCCCAGGACTAAAGCACACACACAGTGTAAAAGGGAGGCCTCATAACTCATCAGATGTGGAGATCCCGAACTCCTTCATGATCACCCGGACTGTAGCCTGGACTTCACCTTGCTCATATCATCAGTAAAAGTACGGAAACAGCAACCCTGTGTGTGACTGTTATTGCGGCCCCTGATCCTGCTCCCTTCATAGACTGTCCGCAACCATCATTAACTCCCACAACTGCCCCGGGGATCCCGCTCCACCTACGGGGAGCGTAACCATCCTGCTGTTCCACCATCACCCCGGAGGTCTGTCCCTCACCGCTGGTAACATTACTGGAACTGTAGGTGGCGTCACAAATCACTTTTATTTCATTTCCATTGACTTTAGCCCCTTTTCAGCGACCACCAGGGCCACAGGACCGGGCGACAGGCCCCGTGACGTTTCTCGTGAACTACAATGCCCAGGACCAGGCACCCCACGGCCCTGGGGCGGGTCAATTGCATCCAAGACACACTGAGCGGAGGCATCATGACATACACATTGTAGGAGGATATCCCAAGTAGAATAGTTCATACAGCAACCATTATCATATTTATCAACATGGAGGGTATAGGGGCCAACTGCCAGAAACAGGACAACTGAGATGTTGTCATCTGCTGCCTACTCAGCACAGTTCCCACAGTATAAGCCTGCAGCTGTTGCTATATCTCTCAACGAAACTGTCCCTTTTGAATTATTACTTTTATCTTTTTATTTCCTTTTTTTTTACTTCTGCAACCAGAAAAGACCATTTCCATCTTTTTCATTTGTTTTCATCCAAAGTGCTATGGCTCTATATGTTGGCGGTATATTAGTTAGGAGGTGGCTGTCACACGTCCACGCATGGAAACCCCATCAGCGATATTTTTCCTAGACGGCTTATTCCATAGTGCGTGCTGCCATCTACCATGGTATGCTCAGAATAATGAAATACTATTAATTACCTTAAAGGGCCAGTACATTAGTAATCCTTTCTATAACAGTGTGGCACCATTTCTTGGGCCCCCAGGTATAAGGTGTCCATGTCATTCTGTAAAGGACAAAATGATTATGGGTTGTTTGAGGCTACATTGTCAAGTCTGAGCCATCTTTGAGAAATGTCCCATTTCTTTCCTCCTCTCTTATGCTTTTCGCATCCACGTAGCATCTCTCTTTTTGACTCTCATCCTTTTTATTTTGCTTCAAGGGAAAGAGGGGAGGCGAACCCATGGCCACATGCATGGCAGTCGGCGGCCCTAGTACTGAGCTATATGCCGACTCTCATTCTTTTATGATCCTAAACTTGTATTTATCCATTGACTCTGAACGCAAATGGGTCAGTCATCTACGAAGTCTGTCTTCCATTTTTTATCTCTTTTATGGGTTAGGTTATAAGTTGACCTCAAAGGACTTAAAGGGGTTCTCCACTACTAGAACAACCCCTTTTGTATCCACTTGTTTCCCCCAAGTTAAATAATAGACCTCATACTCACCTCCTGTGCTGCCACCTTTCCATCGGTTCCTTTATCCACAGTTCATGGCTCACGTGGCATTGTGACATCACACGAGCCCCGCGTCCAATCACCGTTGACTTTTGTCTTTGGACCAAATGAGCTATTAGCAGGAAGTGACGCTGTAATCCTGTGTTATCTCCTGTATATAAAGGTATCAGTCATTGTACAGGAGGAGGAGGTGAGCTGTGATATCACCTATTGTGAATGGTGGATCTTGTGTTATCTACTGTATATAGAGGTGTTATCAGTCATTGTACAGGAGGAGGAGGTGAGCTGTGATATCACCTATTGTGAATGGTGGATCCTGTGTTATCTACTGTATATAGAGGTGTTATCAGTCATTGTACAGGAGGAGGTGAGCTGTGATATCACCTATTGTGAATGGTGAATCCTGTGTTATCTACTGTATATAGAGGTGTTATCAGTCATTGTACAGGAGGAGGTGAGCTGTGATATCACCTATTGTGAATGGTGGATCCTGTGTTATCTACTGTATATAGAGGTGTTATCAGTCATTGTACAGGACGAGGAGGTGAGCTGTGATATCATCTATTGTGAATGGTGGATCCTGTGTTATCTACTGTATATAGAGGTGTTATCAGTCATTGTACAGGAGGAGGAGGTGAGCTGTGATATCACCTATTGTGAATGGTGGATCCTGTGTTATCTACTGTATATAGAGGTGTTATCAGTCATTGTACAGGAGGAGGTGAGCTGTGATATCACCTATTGTGAATGGTGAATCCTGTGTTATCTACTGTATATAGAGGTGTTATCAGTCATTGTACAGGAGGAGGTGAGCTGTGATATCACCTATTGTGAATGGTGGATCCTGTGTTATCTACTGTATATAGAGGTGTTATCAGTCATTGTACAGGACGAGGAGGTGAGCTGTGATATCATCTATTGTGAATGGTGGATCCTGTGTTATCTACTGTATATAGAGGTGTTATCAGTCATTGTACAGGAGGAGGTGAGCTGTGATATCACCTATTGTGAATGGTGGATCCTGTGTTATCTACTGTATATAGAGGTGTTATCAGTCATTGTACAGGAGGAGGAGGTGAGCTGTGATATCACCTATTGTGAATGGTGGATCTTGTGTTATCTACTGTATATAGAAGTGTTATCAGTCATTGTACAGGAGGAGGAGGTGAGCTGTGATGTCACCTATTGTGAATGGTGGATGCTGTATTATCTACTGTATATAGAGGTGTTATCAGTCATTGTACAGGAGGAGGAGGTGAGCTGTGACATCACCTATTGTGAATGGTGGATCCTGTGTTATCTACTGTATATATAGGTGTTATCAGTCATTGTACAGGAGGAGGAGGTGAGCTGTGATATCACCTATTGTGAATGGTGGATCCTGTGTTATCTACTGTATATAGAGGTGTTATCAGTCATTATACAGGAGGAGGAGGTGAGCTGTGATATCACCTATTGTGAATGGTGGATCCTGTGTTATCTACTGTATATAGAGGTGTTATCAGTCATTGTACAGGAGGAGGAGGTGAGCTGTGACATCACCTATTGTTAATGGTGGATCCTGTGTTATCTCCTGTATATAAAGGTATCAGTCATTGTACAGGAGGAGGAGGTGAGCTGTGATATCACCTATTGTGAATGGTGGATGCTGTATTATCTACTGTATATAGAGGTGTTATCGATAGTACAGGAGGAGGTGAGCTGTGATATCACCTATTGTGAATGGGGGATCCTGTGTTATCTACTGTATATAGAGGTGTTATCAGTCATTATACAAGAGGAGGAGGTGAGCTGTGATATCACCTATTGTGAATGGTGGATCCTGTGTTATCTACTGTATATAGAGGTGTTATCAGTCATTGTACAGGAGGAGGAGGTGAGCTGTGACATCACCTATTGTTAATGGTGGATCCTGTGTTATCTCCTGTATATAAAGGTATCAGTCATTGTACAGGAGGAGGAGGTGAGCTGTGATATCACCTATTGTGAATGGTGGATGCTGTATTATCTACTGTATATAGAGGTGTTATCAGTCATTGTACAGGAGGAGGAGGTGAGCTGTGATATCACCTATTGTGAATGGGGGATCCTGTGTTATCTACTGTATATAGAGGTGTTATCAGTCATTATACAAGAGGAGGAGGTGAGCTGTGATATCACCTATTGTGAATGGTGGATCCTGTGTTATCTACTGTATATAGAGGTGTTATCAGTCATTGTACAGGAGGAGGAGGTGAGCTGTGACGTCACCTATTGTTAATGGTGGATCCTGTGTTATCTCCTGTATATAAAGGTATCAGTCATTGTACAGGAGGAGGAGGTGAGCTGTGATATCACCTATTGTGAATGGTGGATGCTGTATTATCTACTGTATATAGAGGTGTTATCAGTCATTGTACAGGAGGAGGAGGTGAGCTGTGATATCACCTATTGTGAATGGGGATCCTGTGTTATCTACTGTATATAGAGGTGTTATCAGTCATTGTACAGGAGGAGGAGGTGAGCTGTGATATCACCTATTGTGAATGGTGGATCCTGTGTTATCTACTGTATATAGAGGTGTTATCAGTCATTGTACAGGAGGAGGAGGTGAGCTGTGGTATCACCTATTGTGAATGGTGGATCCTGTGTTATCTACTGTATATAGAGGTGTTATCAGTCATTGTACAGGAGGAGGAGGTGAGCTGTGATATCACCTATTGTGAATGGTGGATCCCGTGTTATCTACTGTATATAGAGGTGTTATCAGTCATTGTACAGGAGCAGGAGGTGAGCTGTGATATCACCTATTGTGAATAGTGGATCCCGTGTTATCTACTGTATATAGAGGTGTTATCAGTCATTGTACAGGAGGAGGAGGTGAGCTGTGGTATCACCTATTGTGAATGGTGGATCCTATGTTATCTACTGTATATAGAGGTGTTATCAGTCATTGTACAGGAGGAGGAGGTGAGCTGTGATATCACCTATTGTGAATGGTGGATCCTGTGTTATCTACTGTATATAGAGGTGTTATCAGTCATTGTACAGGAGGAGAGGTGAGCTGTGATATCACCTATTGTGAATGGTGGATCCTGTGTTATCTACTGTATATAGAGGTGTTATCAGTCATTGTACAGGAGGAGGAGATGAGCTGTGACATTATCTATTGTGAATGGTGGATCCTTAAAGGGAAATCACACGTGGCCCTTTAAGTGATGTGTTGAACTCCATATACAAAAGGTCATGAATAATATACGAGTGTAGAAGTCCAGAATTGTTACACCGAAGTGGAGCATTAACAGATTGGGTTTGTTATTAGTGTGCGGGCGCCTGACACAGGAGACTCCAATAATATAGAGTTACTTAGTTACCGTTCCACCTTGGTCAGTGTGCATTATGTTTGGATACTAACGTGAACAAATGGTCTCTTTGTCATGTTGGGCAGATCTCACACGCGTTTAATATAGACATTCCCATTCCTTGTGCCAGGAGTTTTAAGTCATTTTATGAAGTGGTACTGCATTTGGACTTGAATTATGGAACGAGCTTGTGAATGTTCTGCTGACCGAATGGAAAATGTAAAGTCATGGCAGCGAGAACCCACTCATTTTCTAAAGGGCTTCATGTAATACAGTAAAACATACCTTGCGGCCCATAAAACCTGTCTATAGCTGTTAGCCCTTTGAGGTTGAAAATATATTGTTGGTGGTTTACACTTTTCCCTTCATTTAGACATAGGATTTCATTTCAGTTTGCATTAAAAAAAAAAATTAAAAAATTCCGTCGGCTTGTTCCCCAGACCTTACAATAACATACGTCCTGATCAGGCTCGGACTTGCCCACTGGAATACCGGGGAATCCTCTGGTGGGCCTCTCTGCAGTAGCATTTCACCTACCCCCAAACAAGAGCAATAGTTGACACAATACACTTGTTTCAGACAAACTACCCTCTATAATATTATAGAAAACCATAGGTGCCACATGTAAACTGCTCTGCAGTAGTTAAATTGAGTTAATTTATTTTAGTCTATTAAGTGTTAACTTCTGCGGCTCTGCAGTACCAGTTCCTGAGTGAATCAGGTGATGTGGTTCTCCACTCCCCCATTCTTTAGTAGTCCCATGACCCATCAGCTGGCGTCACTGATAGTGTTCTGACGCTGAGTGCTGTTCTGCTGAAGCTTTCTTTTTCTGTAGCTTTGTGGCGATTGCCATCTTTCTGGGAGTTGCTGTTCTTATCCTGGTCCCTGGGTGGAGGTGAGAAGGTGAGCGAGTGTTAGCCAAGGGCTGGTCAGGAGCAGGGCAAGGGTGGCGGCCCAGACATCTTCACCTTTAGAGGTACTTCTGGGTACAGGGTTAGCTAGAGACCCTTTATCCCTAGTCTAAGGGTCAGACTAATTCCCCTGATCGCCTTTTGCCCATCACTGCCATCCTGCTACATAACCCCTTTGTCTGTTACTACCACCCTTGACAATAGGTACATTTGTGAATGTGCTATTTGATTGTAGTTGACCAGTGGGCTCTCAGAGTCAGTGTTACTTGTGAGCCCCAGCTGCCCCAAGTTTGACACTGCCTCTGATAGGATCAGGGTAACAATAGGGGCATTAATTCATGGACAAGGATGAAGAACCAAGATCCCAATGAAGAGCTTAGAGTTAAAAGACTCAAGAAAAAAAAAGTCAAAGTTGGAGATATTGCCCATGGAAAAAAAACAATGACTCTATAAAAAACCATATTAGACCTAAAAAAAGGGCCAAGTCTTCCTTTCCTGGTATAATGTCTTCCTTCCTGGGTTCCTTCCTTGTATAATGTCCCCATCCTGGTACAATATCCTCCGTCCTGGGTCCTTTCCTGGTAGAAAGTCCACCATCCTGGTATGATTTACTCCATCCTGGGCAACTTCCTTGTATAATGTTCCCATCCTGGTATAATGTCCTCCATCCTGGGACCCTTTTGGTATAATGTCTCCATTTCCTTGATATAATGTTCTCCATCCTGGTATAATGTCCTCTATCCTCAGCAGCTTCCTTGTTTAATGTCCCCAATCCTGGTATAATGTTTTCCATCCTGGGCCCGTTCCTTGTTTAATGTCCCACATCCTGGTATAGTGCCATCCTTAATGGGCCTTGTTTGTATAATGTCCCCTATCCTGGTATAATGTCCTCCATCCTAGGTACTTTCATTGTTTAACATCCCTCATCCTTGTATAATATCTTCCATCCTGTTCCTTTCCTGGTACAAAGTCTTCCACCTAGTATGATTTACTCCATCCTGGGCCCCTTCCTTGTATAATGTCCCCATCCAGGTATAATATCCTCGATCCTTGGCCTTTTGTTTGTATAATGTTCCCCATCTTGGTATGATGTCCTCCATCCTAGGTCTTTCCTGGTATAATAGCCCATCCTTGCATATATCCTCCATCCTAGTCCTTTCCTGTACAATGCCCCCATCCTGGTATGATTTACTCCATTCTGAGCCCTTCCTTGTATAATGTCCCCATCCTGGTATAATGTCCTCCATCCTGGTCCCTCCTTGTATAATGTCCTCCATCCGTATAATGTCCTCTATCCTCGGCACCTCCTTGTTTAATGTCCCCAATCCTGGTAGAATGTCTGCTCCTGGGTCCTTTTGTATGATGTCTCCATTTCCTGATCTAATATCCTCCATCCTGGTATAATGTCCTTTATCCGTGGCCCCTTCCTGTAATAATGTCCATGTTCTGCGACTCTTCTTCAAGTAAGCAAAAAAAAAAGATCTGATGGAAGCTGTTAAAAATGGACTACCCTTTATGGAGCTTCAAAAATGGAAAAACGGAATCCAGAACAACTTTTGCTATATTATAGTACAATTTCATACATTTTACTCATTTACCATACATCTCCTAATTACAGAATGGGTTTAAACACGTCTGGGGTCTCATTGCCCGACTTCACAAACCATAATGAGTGCAATCATTGAGATGAGATGTCTATTCATATGCATCCCCCCCCACCCAAATATGTTAAATGGACTGTCACTAGTTAAATGCATATTTCTGCAATGTTGTGATTTTTATTGTCACAGCTTTTTTTCCTGCTTTGGCTCACATAGACAGCTTTTGAAAACTAAGTCCATTTATCTTTAGTGCCTATCCAGCGAGGATATGGACAGCTATTCTGTAGGAATGATTGCTATGCGGGAGGAATGCCGCTTCCCCTAACTTGCCTCCTATATTGAGGATCCATCTTAAACACATCACACTGGAAATACTCTCTATAACTCTATATATCGTATCTTGAGATCAGTGTCAAACTGGGGCGGCGGAGGGCCCAGCAGTAATGTTGACCCTGGGGGCCACTAATTATCTGCATACCAATATTACATAGGAGTAAGTGTTTCTGTGCGCTCTACCTTGAGTCATCAAAAGCAAGTCCGTGACGTAGGAGCTCCAGCTTAATTTGATTTCTGATGAGCTCACAGAACAGGTGACTTGGCAGAAACACTCACTCCTGTGATAAAACAGGCAGGGAAATGTGTTTCTTCAGAATTAGCAGCTAGGAGCCCCTGATGTTCATCTGTATACTCACTTATCAAAGTGACTTATAATAATATCTATTAATTAAAAGGTTCCTGTGCTGTTATAATCTTATAAAGTTCCCTGCTATATTTACTGTATCCGAATTTGTAGAGGTACTCCAGTTCATGGTTGGCTCATTCTACTGCTCCTGACCAGAGAGGAAACGTAACGTCATTCATAAGTGACTACACAGATGTAACAGTAGGAGCTGGCAGTGCTATTTCAGAGGTAATCACATTTCCCTGCCTGTTTTATCACAGGGGTAAGCGTTTCTGCTGCGGTTCTAGCCCTCTCAGTTCATCATAAATCAAGTCCGTGACGTAGGAGCTCCAGCTTAATTTGTTATTAACTTGATTTCTGATGAGCTCACCGAACAAGTGACTTGGCAGAAACACTCACTCCTATGATACAACAGGCAGGACCATGTGTTTCTTCAGAACTAGCAGCTAGGAGCCCCTGATGTGTCATCTGTATACTCACTTATCATAAGTGACTTATGCATTTTACTTCTGTCGGGAGCTGTGGTGTAGCCCACCATGAATTGGAGCAGCTCTGTATGGTTGGACACCTAAAAGAACATTTCATAACATAAGCTCATATATAAGATTATCTCAGATAAGGGAAACACTTTTTTTTTAACATCGTCCAATTGTGGAAACTTATTACAAGTATCTATTGATTAAAAGGGTTCCTCTGCTATTATAGATCTTATAAATAACTCTGCTATAATTTACTGTATCCAAATATTGTGGACTGGAGCTCCAGCTTAATTTGTTAATAACTTGATTTCTGATGAGCTCACCAAACAAGTGACTTGGAAGAAACACTCACTCCTGTGATAAAACAGGCAGGGAAATGTGTTTCTTCAGAATTAGCAGCTAGGAGCCCCTGATGTGTCATCTGTATACTCACTTATCATAAGTGACTTATGCATTTTACCTCTGTCGGGAGCTGTGGTGTAGCCCACCATGAATTGGAGCAGCTCTGTATAGATGGACACCTCAGAGAACACTATATAACAGGCACACATTTATAAGAATATCTCCGCACAGGAATAATGGTTTAAACTCGTCCAATTGTGGAACTTATTATAGCAATATCTATTGATTAAATATACTTTGTTCATGACAACTCCATTATTAACATGAATTTCATTCACAAGGATCCTCTGAGGTGGAGATCCAGAGAGTCTCCTCCCATGAGGAGTTTGCCTGAATATTAATGTAATGGTAGCAGTATATTGCATCACTGAAGATGTTCTTTTTATTACATGATTTATGAGCTCTATGTTTTCATAATACAATGGCAAAATTTCCTTTGAAAGCTGTCTTGGCGCCATTTGCCATCATATTAAAAAAGTCATACTTTTATCAGATATAACTATATAGATTCCAAATGATTTTTTTCCCATATGGACTAAGGTTTTGTAAACTTTGTTACCAATTTTAGCTTAATGAATTTTGTTCAATTTTTATCTCTGACTTCCTATTGGTCATTTATTCCATATTTGTTTAAAGGGACTTTATTTTCTAATTTGAATGTGCAAAGGCTTCATGAAATCTCAATATCTGATGATATCATCCCTCAGGCACTTCGATTGTTTCCAACATGGCTGATGTGTTTTGATGTAAAGGACTCGCAGGCATGTGACACTTCGCTAAAACCGTTGTGCCTTCAAATGAATATTGTGTATGAAGGGACGTTGTGTGACAACTTGTTTTTGAACATATCTGGCATGCGCTTGTAATTTAGTTTAGTACTTAATTGCTGTACAAAAGACACCATTAATCGAATGATTTGCTTGGCTGGGAGGATCGCAGTGCAATAAGTGGAAGCGACTGACCATACTATGGCTTGAGTAGCAATGCAGATCTTCAATGCTTTCTTCCCTTTTCACCAAACACTCCACCTTCACACCTCACTATTGTTACCTTGTTACGTCAGGTGGGCTCATGTAGTGGCAATGGACTTTCTAGGCCCCGTTGGTCCTGGTGCAGATACATCAGCCAGATGAAGCTTGTGGAACACAGAAGTAAACTTAATAAAGTCTTGAAAATCACAGACCGATAACAAAAAGAGTTACCGAACATAATGTGCTATAGCCTGAACAGCCTGGGCAGATGGAAGCATAACCGAAGAGCTGGGACAGAACCGAGAGTAGCCGAAGACCTGGGACAGAACCGAGAGTAGCCGAAGACTTCAGGTGAACAGCAGAAATACAAACAACTGTAAACAGGATTGTGGGAGGCTGCTGGCAAACAGGTAGCAGAGTATAGCCCCCGTAACACATAAGATGTTTGTTAGCGAGATCGTTGTAATGTCACAGGTTTTGTGACACAACAGTGATCTCGCTAACGATCTCGCTACGTGTGACACTCAGCAGCGATCAGGCCCCTGCTGTGAGATCACTGATCGTTACCAGGTGCTCTGTGTCATTTTTTGGTCGTTACACGCCCACTGGTCAGCACGCATCGCTGCGTATGACAGCAAGAGACTGACGATTAGCGACCTCACAAGCTGGTAACCATGGTAAACACCAGGTATCTAGGCAGCGTGCACTGCCTAGATACCCGGTGTTTATCATGGTTACCATCACTAAGCAGAGAGGACGCTGGTAACTATGATAAACAGTGGATATCTAGGCAGCGCGCACTGACTAGATACCCGGTGTTTATCATGGTTACCAGCACTAAGCAGGAAGGACGCTAGTAACTATGATGAACAGTGGGTATCTAGGCAGCGCGCACTGCCTAGATAACCGGTGTTTATCATAGTTACCAGCATCCTCCCTGCTTAGCGCAACCTGTAACCAGGGAGGACGCTGGTAACTATGATGAACACCGGGTATCTAGGCAGCGCTTGCTGTTTATCATAGTTACCAGTGTCGTCCCACTTCCAGCGATGTGCAGGTGGCTCCCTGGTCCCTGTTCGCTGAGGAGATCTGCCTGTTTGACTGTTCCCCAGCGATGCTCCAGCGATCCCGACGGCCGGGTCGTTGTCACTGTCAGGATCGCTGCAGCGTCACTCAGTGTGACAGAGCCCTTACTCACGACTTTAGACTGGTAAAAGGATTACTGGAGATGGTTGGCAGACAGGTAGCATAGATACTGATGAGTGAAGACCGGTAACAGGATTACTGAAGATTGCTGGAAGGCAGTAGCAGAGTTACCACAGGCAAGAGGCAGATGAAGATAGTTACAGGGAAGTCTGATAACCTCAGAAGCCGTACAACATCAAAGGCAGACATGAGACAGAAGGTCCAAGGACTCAACGCAGATCGGAGACAGAACTCATGATGCAGAACAAAAAAACTACTCCAGGTCAGTCCTTCAGAACTCGCTCAATGAGGGTTAGGCTCCCATAAGTTCCAGGGCATAGGTGTGAGTCTAATAAGTACTTAAATAGGGCAAGACAGTTCATCTTATCTAAATTCACAAGGCTGCCTGCTAAGCCTGGCATAAAGTGCAGCCCAAACCAGGAAAAGAATCACAACACCCTTAATTTAAGAGTCCCCTAGTGTCATGCATATTAAACTTTCCAACTGCTTTTCTAGGAGTCTGAGAGGTTGTCAACTAACAATTCCAAGAGTTTGAAGGTACCTTTACACGCCGCCACTGCAGGATGCATACAACCCGCTACAGGCTACAAATGTAGCTTGTCGCGCCAATATAGCCCGTAGTAGCGGCGTCTGAAGACGGGACGACACAGCCGGCTACAGATACATCTGTATCCGTGCACTGCCCATAAACAGATGGCTACATCGCCGATTGTAGCGAGCTGTATCGGCGTGTAAAGAAGGAACAGAAGGGTTGTTCCTACACCATGCTATGTAGCTGGGGCGTGACACAGGCTCCGGGTTTCCGCGCCCCCTTCAGCGATCATTGGAGGAAGCTCCTGCGTTGCGATTGGTTGTCGCCGCACAGGGCGGCATATTTAAGGAGCTGACGAGTCACACTACACAATTGCTCGAGCGTCAAGTATTAATCAGCCTCCAGCGATGCCTGGCCAATCATGATATTATTGCTTTGTCCTATCAGCGTACGGACGTCTCGTAATCCACAATTGTAGCACGCCTATGTGCTGTCCCTGCTGCACCAGGTACGCCCATATTAGATGGTTGTAGCGGTGTGTAAATGACGTACGATGGGCTACAGATGGCTACTTGAGACACCCGGCGATGTAGCTAGCTGTAGATGTAGCGTAGCGTAGCGCACCTTGTGGCGGCGTGTAAAGAGGGTGCGTTTCCCGTTGGTAACCGTTTGGGCGTGCTCGTGCACGTGAAGTAGCCGTTGGTATCCATCCTGCAGTGGCGGCGTGTAAAGGTACCATTAGAAGTAGTGAGCCAGCTTTTTTAGGAGTCTGAAATGCCAACTCTTCCGGAAATCTGCAAGGTCATCAACCAACTCTTGCGGGAGTCTGTGAAGTCATCAATCAACTTTTTCCAAGAATCTGTGAGTTCGTCGACCAACTCTTCCTGGACTCTGCAAGGTTGTCAACCAACTCTTCAAGGAGTCTGCGAAGTCGTCAACCAACTCTTCCAGGAGTCTTCAAGGTCGTCAACCAACTTTTTACAGCAATCTGTGAGGTCTTCGACTAACTCTTCTGGGAGAATGTAAGTTCCTCAATATAGCTGTGGAGTCGGTAAGACAAACATTCGACTCCTGACTCCTCAGTTTCCTGAATCCGACCCTGATTCCACCAAAATGGACACCGACTTCAACTCCATGACTCCAACTCCACAGCCCTGGTCCTCAACCAACTCTTCCGGGAGTCTAAAAGGTTCTTAACCAACTCTTTTGGCAGTCTGAGAGGTCTCCCCTTTTTCCAAGAGCCTCACAAACATTCTGGGGAGACTTGGCAAGTGTGGAATAACCAACACCAAGGACAGTCCTTAACTGTACAATGATAAGCAGGACTTTTAGCAAATATGCGTGATGTCACCCATCGTGTCTTTGTGCCATTTACCTCCGATTTCATGTGGACATCAAAAGGTTCGTTCTGTTGAGTTTCATCGGTTGCCGATTGTGGAACTGTTAGACGTTCTAGGAGAATATATGTCTAAAATACAGTTCCACGACAAGGAACCGCACTACGGCCCATAGTGCCTGTCACTCCATGCCTAGCCTCTCCAGTTTATGGGGGACCAGAAGGGGGCAATTTAAATATTAGATATTTTATTAGATAAGCTTATTACAATTTTTCCCTATTTATTGCATGTTCATTTTATGGAAACAAAAGAAAACCCAATGCACATTCTTATTGATGAAATACATAAATACACGTGAATAAGACAGAAAATATACAGTATGTCCTTCGCTCCGCCATGTAAATATTTATCGGTGCCTTCACCTTGGATCTTCATGTGAAACGCATCGTGCAGCTTCCATGTGAAAATCCCGTTGATGTAGATTTATGGAGACACTTTCGCTTTCTCGGTTCTCCTTGTATGAGTGCATGAGTTTTGGACTAAGTATATTTGAGCTGTCACTTCGAGCCGTGTGCAGTTTGTCAGAGTCTATATTGGTGGTGGTCTCGTGAAGGCCTTAATTAGTGCAGAATGCAGACCTCTGTAGTCCTGCCAGCCTGGATGAAAATGATTTTGGAAAACAGCCCAGAGAGAAGAATTTGTCATAGGTAGAGCAGCTCCAAATGTAATAACCCAGCGAGCGGTGTAGACAAATTGTTTCTCTTAGCTGATGTGTTTGAACTGGTATTTACCTGTCTTATCTCATAGTAAAACATTTAAAACCGGTATGGCATGACAACATTGTAGGATTATGACTTCATTTTTACCTCTCCGGGGCGCCACATAGCAGTTCCACCAATAATGACTGGCAGGACTGACTGCTAGAGAAGGTCCAAGAATAACCTGACACCAACACCAGGTATTCGGTCTGATTAGAGGGGCTCTCTGGGACCTATATATGGACACGCTAAACAGATTTCCTGAAATTCTAATTTGCCAGTTCCCTAAAACTAGCCAAGGAAATTCGATCCTCATTAATGTACCTTATTAGTGTCCCATCCACAGAGTCTGCTCCTGCGACTTCTGCTTTTGCCGCCAGACACCGCTGTGGTCACTCCGAAGGTGGGGCTGGTGAGGTAGTAGTCTGACTTGTGGATGTGTTGTATGGCTGCCCAGCTGCAGTCATTATCTCTGACTTCAGCCAATTAGGAAATACTACAGTCTGTGTTCTCCTGCTGGTTGCCAGATATAAATCCTGTTTCACTTGGTATTCCTGCTTTGTATTATTGATTTTCCAGATTGACTTCTGCCTGATTTTGTACTTTTTTGACCTCTCGGCTTTGACCCTACTCGGTGACTTTTCTAATTCTAGGACTGCATCCCATCTATCTGCAGCGAACCTCTGGACCTTGCAGTAAAGGCAGATCTCTGTATAGGGGTTAAAGGGTGTCTTGGTATCTCAGGGTTCTGCCTGACAGTGCAGCTTGTATTAGTCTGTTCTGGATTCCCATTTTTACCTGTAACTCAGACGGACATTACAATTATGCTCTGGGATCTCTGCTGACCCCAGCACATAATAGACATAGGAGTTAAAATTGAAGAAAAAAACTCTAAAAAATAATAAACTCAACATGTCGTTCATACGTACCGCTACAACAGCTCCCTGCCTGATCCTCTTCTGCCTCCCCCTACTCCGGACTCTTATGGTATTCATTGTCCTCTTTATTGTCATCTTCTGGCCTTCATTGTCCTCTTCATTGTCCTCTTCTAAGTCACCACTTAGTCCAAAGTGAGTGGCATCTTTCACCTCACCCCAACACTGACTGACAGCCGGCTCACCAGTACATCAGTGCGAAGATAGCTTTCAGTCCGCTCCAGGGCGTGGTTACAGCAACTTTGGAACATTAGTAACTTGTAGATTTACCCCGATACCTGCAGGTTAAAAGCCTTTAGAGATGTAACAGGTTGCCTTAAAGTTCGGAATAACTTTTGTGCTAACATTAAATCATAAATTGAGCAACTCAAGTCTCGCCCCTTTTCCAAATTTTCTGTTCCCATTTTGTAGCGCTAAACAGATGAGAAAGAGGTTTTGCCCTTTAAAGAGAACCCGTCACTTGCCATAAATATGTCATTTTTGTTTTTACCTGGTGTAAATGCTGCTGTTCTCCTGAATCCGGAGATGTTTTCTTTTGTTCCTGCTCCTCTCCGATGCTGAAATATGGCCCCGTCTTCCCTGTATCTAAAACTAGTCATTTTAGCTAAGTGATCATGGTCTTCAGATCTTCTCTGGTAGCATCTCCTTGAGGACAACACCCATTAGGATAAAGAAGACTAGATTTATATAAGGCTGCTTTCACATTACGATTTTCGGATTTCCGATGCTGTCCGATCAAAATCGGACAGCATCGGATCCGAATTTGGCCTCCATGCAGCCCTATGGGCATCGGACCGAATCGGATGTGCACTAAATGCCATCCGATTTGGTCCGATCCGATTCTGTCCGATTTTATTATCGGTGCAAAAATCGGAGCTTGCTCCGATTTTTGCACCGAAAATAAAATCTGACAGAATCGGATCGGACCAAATCGGATGGCATTTAGTGCACATCCGATTAGGTCCGATCCCTATAACATGGGGCCCTATGGAGAAGGGTCCGAGGAAACATCTGATGTCTCCTCGGACCCCGTTTTACTGTACTGAGCATGCTCAGTACAGTAAAACTGCTCCTAACTAGGAGCACAAGGGTTAAAAAAAAAAAAAAATGTTATTCTCACCTCTCCACGAGCCCCCGCCGTCTCCCGCCGTCTTCTTGGAGGCTCCCGGTGGCTCCCGCAGGCTGCCGGTGTCAGCAGAGGGCTTCCTCTGCCTTATAGGACCTGCGGTGGTGTCACAGTCATGTGACCGCGGGTTACCATGGTGAACCCGTGGTCACGTGACTGTGACATCACCGCAGGTCCTATAAGGCAGAGGAAGCCCTCTGCTGACACCGGCAGCCTGCGGAAGCCACCGGGAGCCTCCAAGAAGATGGCGGAAGACAGCGGGGGCTCGTGGAGAGGTGAGAATAAAATTTTTTTTTCTTTATTTCACCCCGCAGGGAACGATTTTATGCCGGAATCGGGTGCCTATTTGGCACCCGATTCCAGGCATCAGAAGGGAGCCGATGCTGTCCGATTTATATTGGACAGCATCGGCTCCCTCAAAATCGTTATGTGAAAGTAGCCTAAAGAGTGTGAGGCTCTGAAGATGTAGGCTAACAATGTAACAAGTTTTATTTGTACCCGTACATAGTATTACAGCAACTCCACGTAGATGGCCACAATGTAATACCCGCAGTCCATGAGATCAGAAACCGTCCGGTAAGAATAGTCCTTAAGTTCCTACAGACGACGGATATCCTGATCATAGAACATGTATCCAATTCCACTATAGTCCTAAAGATAATTCCTCAAACCAGATGGTAGATATCAAGACTGAAGCATGTGTTTCAAACTCCACAATGATCCTTAGGATAGTTCCTAAAATCCAGAATGTAGATATCACGGTTGTAGAATGTGTATCCTGGTTCAAACTCCTTAGTACATCCATAAGCTCAGGCCCTGGCCTCAGCACTGACCCCCTCTTTTCTAATTCACAACACCAACTAACATCCTCCAAGTACGAGTCTTCTTCAATTCACATTTTTATTGGAATAAGTCCCCTAGTTGGGCAAAGATAAACACACCCAACCCCCTTAACCGTCAGGTACATTCAATTCAAATAGTACAAGAAGTTCAATGAAGTCTCCGACCAGTCCGCAAAGGTGTGTACCCAGGAGGCCTCCTGCAGGGAGGAACAAAAGACTCATAAACCCCAAACCAGATGCAGGAAACTGAATGGTAATGTAGGCCTGACATGAGTCTTCTTCATTTAACATTTTTATAGGAGTAAGTCCCCTAGCTTGGCAAAGATAAGCACACCCAAACACCTTAACCGTCAGGTACATTCAATTCAAAGAGTACAAGAAGTTCAATAAAGTCTCCGACCAGTCTGCAAAGGTGTGTACCCAGGAGGCCTACTGCAAGGAGGAACAAAAGACACACAACTCCCCAACCAGATGCAGGACACTGAATGGTAATATAGACCTGATATGAGTCTTCTTCACGTCACATTTTTATAGGCATAGGTCCCCTAGTTGGGCAAAGATAAGCACACCCAACCCCCTGAACCGTCAGGTACATTCAATTCAAACAGTACAAGAAATTCAATGAATTCTCCGACCAGTCCGCAAAGGTGTGTACCCAGGAGGCCTACTGCAGGGAGGAACAAAAGACACACAACTCCCCAACCAGATGCAGGACGTTGAATGGTAATGTAGACCTGATATGAGTCTTCTTCACGTCACATTTTTATAGGCGTAAGTCCCCTAGTTGGGCAAAGATAAGCACACCAACCCTCTGAACCGTCAGGTACATTCAATTCAAACAGTACAAGAAGTTCAATGAAGTCTCTGGCCAGTCTGCAAAGGAGACCTCCTGCAGGGAGGAACAAAAGACTCACAACCCCCCCAACCAGATGCAGGACATTGGAATGGTAGTAACCTGATTGTATCGGAGTCCAGGAGGCCAACTAAGATGACACATCGTTGCCAACCCATTCTCTTCCAAATTGTGTACCTTAAACTCTCAAGCAAGCAAATCTCCAATAAAAAAAAATATTGATGTAACCGGCCAACCGTGCTGCAAAAGTCTGATTGGTCTAGTAATCTTTAGTTCCTGGCCATCTCCTCACACAAAGAACGAGGGGCCATATCTCAGGAACAGAGAGGCTGAGGAGCGAAAGAAAAACTACGCCGGATTCAGGAGAACAGCAGCAACTAGGGCAGGGATCAATGATTACATATTTGTAGTAAGTCACCTGTCCTCTATCGATTACAGCACAGGACGGAACTGGATTTTATACTTTTACATTTTGAAGCCCAAAACGCGTTAGCCATAGCACAGTGGATTTGTATGTATTTTTTATTTTATTTTTTTACTTTATTGTCATTTTTTAAAACCAATTATGTTAGTGTGAAATCCCCTTTTAGCCTCTGGACTCCATTAGTCTGTACCGCCAGAGTTGTCACTAATTCCCCTCACACAAAGGTATGCGGGACGCCCAAATATTTACACAGAGCGTCTGCACCTACTCTACAAAGATGGCTGTCCAAAAAGAAAAATACAATCCGGCTCCAGACAATGAATCTCTCAGGGAAATTCAGTTTAAGGTAACAAGATGGAATCTAAATAAATAGAACTCGCTCGGAAAGCGAAGATAGAGGTGTGAAAAGCAAAAAAGAGGTGTAAAAGTGACTCCTGGCATTTATTATATCTGCTGGAGCTGCTGATTATTCTTGATTTTTAGGTGTAAATGTCCAAAAATGATTATGGTATATTTTGCCTGTGCATCACAACCTGCTGTCAGAACCATTGTACCGAGATAAGTGGCGCCATCTGGTCACTGCTTATCTTTTACTGAGAAAGCCGCTATCCCAGTGTTAGCAACTGATTGACTGAAAGCTAGTGACTCCATTCATAAAAAAGAGTTTCTTCAGCAGCTGCAGTTTGTGTATGATAGAGTACTGCGTCCCAGCTGTTGCAGAATCTCATGATGCGGCATCACCTGCTGCAGAACTTCATAATACCTCAGTTGCTGCAGAGTCTCATAATACACACTTCAGCTGCTGCAGACCATCATAATACATACCTTAGCTGCTACAGAAGATCATAATACCACACCTTAGCTGCTGAGGAGAACCTCATAATACACACTTCACCTGCTGCAGACCACATAATACATACCTTAGCTGCTACAGAACATCATAAAACACAACTCAGCTGCTGAAGAACGCCATAATACACAGCTCAGCTGCTGCAGAACTCCTTAATACAACCTCAGCTGTTGCATAACTTCATAATACACACTTCAGCTGCTGAGACATCATAATACACCTTCAGCTGCTTCAGACATCATAATAACACTAGCTGCTGAGGACTTCTATGCATCTCAGCATGCAACATCATAATACACACCTTAGCTGCTCAGAACACCATAATACACACCTCAGCTGCTGCAGAACTTCATAATACAGACCTCAGCTGCTGCAGAACTTTATAATGCACACCTCGGCTGCTGCAGGGCATCATAATACACACCTCAGTTGCTGTAGATCCTCATAATACACACCTCAGCTGCCACAGAACTTCATAATATGTCAATTAGCTGCTGCAGAACCTCATATTACGCACCTCAGTTGCTGCAGAACCTTATAATACACATTTTAGCTGCTGTAGAACCGCATAATGTACACCTCAGTGGCCGCACACCTTCATAATACACACCTTAGCTGGTACAGATCCTCATAATACACACCTCAGCTGCTGCAGAACCTCATAATTCAGACCTCAAGCATTTTTCTCCCATTTTAATTAATTGGGAACAAAAGCAGAAAACAAAAAACAAGACAGAAAAGTGACTTACTTTATGAATTGACCCCTATGTAGGACACCTATTGTCATGACCTTCAACATAGAGATGGGAAATGTAGACAGATACAGTATATGTGACTGTGGGAACTATTGAAGATGCCACTTTGCCCTGTTACAGAGAAATCTAGAAGATCCTGCTGAGGATGGAGTCACTAAATGTAGAAAAAGGAGTTGAATCGTTTATATGATATTATTTAAATTTTCTTTTATTTTTCAGAAATCTGCAATCAATACCCGGTAGGACTCCATAAGTTTTCATCCCCTCTTTATATGGTGGACATCTTGCATTAAGACTCGAGGCTTGACCTAACCGGACACTTTGCATAACACAATCATCGATCAACATCTAACCACTCAATGACTAAGAAACCAATAATGTCTTGGAACGATCAAGTCAATGTTGGAATCTGTGAACAATGGACATGAGATACAAATGCTTCGAAAACATGACATAAGGTCCTTGGATTTTGGTTACTTTTCAGAAGAAGAGTTGGACAACATAGACTGATGTGGTGGAACTTGTGGTGCATGGAACAAGAGGACACGGTAATGTGACACGACCCAAAGCGGAAAGTGGGACTTGACTTAACAGGACACTTTGTATAAGACCAGCATCACCTAATGTTCAACCAGTCACTGGTGACCAAGAAACCATCGGGTTGATGAACAAATCAATATCAGAATGGTGCACTGGGGGTCATGTTGAGATGCCTTCATGTCTACATTGTGACTTAGAAAACATTGACATAAAGATCCTTGCATTTTGGTTTTTCTACCTAAGAAAAGTGGGACAATGTTGTAGTGGAACTTATGGTGCATGGAACTAGAGGACATGGCAATGGGACACGACTCAAATTGTAAGCTCAGACTTGACCTAACAGGTCACTGTACAAGACCACCATCACTCAACACTCAACCACTCACTGGTGGCCAAGAAACCATTGGGTTGGTGATCGCTTTGGAACAATCAAGTCAATATCATAATGGTGAACTAGGGATCATGTTGAGATGCCTTCATGCCTTCATGACCCTTGTGTTTTGGCTTTTTTTTACCTAAAAAAAGGTTGGACAACATGGACTGATGTGCTGGAACTTATGGTGCACGGAACTAGAGGACATGGCAATATGACATGACCCAAATCATAAACTCAGACTTGACCTAAGAGGTCACTTTGTATAAGACCACCATCACTCATCAGATAAACCACTCACTGGTGACCAAGGAACCATCGGGTCGGAACGATCAAGTCTGTATCATAATGGATGAACTAGGGAATCAAGTTGAGATGTCTTCATGTCTACATTGCAGCTTAGAACTTTGACATAAAGATCCTTGCATTTTAATATTTACCTAAGAAAGGTTGCATCAATGTGACTGAGTGGTGGAACTTATTGCGTGAACTATTGACACGGCATGGACATACCGAATCGTAAACCTAGACTCGACTAACAGGTCACATTTATAGACGACTCACTCAGCGCTCACACTCACTGGTGACCAAATCATTGTGTCGGTGATCAAGTCAATATCATAATATGAACTGGAATCATGTGAGATGCTTCATGCCTGTACTGTGCTTGGCCATAAAGATCCTTGTATTTGTAATTTTGCCTAAGAATGTGATCATGGAAATCGGTGTAACTTGTGATCAGACTGACTTTGAAATGTGGACATCTAAGCATTCCATAGACCATTTCGTAATATATTTGTCAGGCATAGGTTGTCCCAAAGAATCTGTCTTAACATTATATTATGGAAATCAGGAAGTGGAAACCTTAAGGGTTGTCCTTTCAGTTATAGCTCCCTCGAGGATTGACAGTTGTTGTGGTCCTTGTTGATTAGCTGCAGTGGTGACTTCGTAAGGCTCAGCAACCCTCCTAATGGAGACTGGACAACATCATCACTGCGGCCAATCAAAGGCAAAAGCTGGAGCAAGATGCAGTGATAAACTCCACAAAAATGAGTGAAACCTCAGTTTCTTATCATGGGCTAATAATCTTTTAAACAAAACAACCTTTCAAAGGAGTTGTCCAACTTGGATCAGGGAAATATCTGATCTCTGCCGGTCCATGCAGCGTATTCCTCATTCAGTCAATACTGGGTTCATTCTATAGGGCGGAGGCATCCTTGTGACACAATCAAGAGGTGTCACCATTAAAGGGAACCAACCAGCAGGATTTAGTGCTATAAAGTGAATCCAGCACCTTACAGGCACTGGGATACTGAATGCAATCATACCTTTACTTGAGTGAGATTCCATGTTTGATTGCAGAGAAAAGTGTCATAAAACTCCTGGAAAACAGGGCAGCATTTTTCATTTTAATTTTTTTTTTATTACTCCCTTGTTGGCATGCCTTTCGGCTGTAAACCAAACCTTCACCTCAACCCCTATCTGAAAGTACTAAAACTGAAAGTACAGATGGGGGGGGGGATATTTGGCTTACAGACGAAAGGCATGTTCAAAAGGGAATAATAAAAAAAAGCAGCCACAAATAGTGACGCAGTGCTGCACACATCAATCATCTGCTGCCCTGTTTTACAGGTGTTTTATTACACTTTTCTCTGCAATCAAACATGGAATCATTCAAGTAAAGGTATGATTGTATTCAGCATCCCAGAGCCTGAATGACACTGACTTCACTTTATAGACCTAAATCCTGCTGGTTGGTTCCCTTTAGATAGGTCTGGAATTGAGGAACACTGCCATAAAGGAAAGACTGGCTAATGTCTATTAAATGAGCCATGACAGTCTAGCCATATTGCTTGCTGGTATGGCATGTTTTCTGGTCCTCAGGGTTAAAACTGGTTAATTTGCTGCTCCGTTCCTTGCAGCCCTTTGTTCCCTGTTATCAGCTACTTCAGTCTGGGATGAACCTGACTGTATTCCTCCGCATGACAGCGCAGGAGAACGCTGCGGATCACATTGAAATCTCTCCCGGTGAAATCAGCCGGAGCAGCCGCTGATGTCCCGGGCAAGGCCGCCGCTGATCTCCTGACAGCTGTTTAATCCTCCTGCGCCGACATCACCTCTTTGATGTCGGCTCAGGATATTTAAACAGCTGTCAGATCAGCTGTTTCTTCAACTCCCCCGCGCCGACACCGTCGGGAGATCAACGGTGGCCGGGAGGAGGAGGATCTCTGCCACTGATCTCCACCTTCCGGCCGCTGCTGAGATCACTGATTGGCGGGCCGTGCACCATACTGATATGAACGCATTCAGAGATTCTCCACTGCGTTCACATCAGTATGGCAGTGTTTGCAATGCGTTTGCGTCTGCATGCCCTCCACATACAGACACAAATGCAAATGTGAAACCGGCCTTAGTTATCCTGTAGACTGTAAACTCACAAATAGTATTGTAAACTTTAATAGGAATCTGTCATCAGCTTTTTGCTGTGTAATCTGAAAGCAGCATGGTGGGTAGGAACAAAAACCCTGGTTCCAGCGATGTGTCAATTAATCAGTGTTTTATCAGCTGGAGATTATCACTACATGACTATGTGTCTCATGCCACATAGTCATGCTGCTCTATGTAATCCTGCCAATACCAATTGTAATGTTGCACAGAGAAAGCAGTCAATCAGTGGTGTGGGTGTGGTTATACACAATCAGTGGTGTGGGGTTATACACAATCAGTGGTGTGGGCGGGGTTATACACAATCAGTGGTGTGGGTGGAGTTATACACAATCAGTGGTGTGGGTGGAGTTATACACAATCAGTGGTGTGGGCGGGGTTATACACAATCAGTGGTGTGGGCGGGTTATACACAATCAGTGTTTTGGGTGGGGTTATACACAATCAGTGTTGTGGGCGGGTTATACACAATCAGTGGTGTAGGCAGGGTTATACACAATCAGTGTTGTGGGTGGGGTTATACACAAGCAGTGGTGTGGGTGGGGTTATACACAAGCAGTGGTGTGGGTGGGGTTATACACAATCAGTGGTGTGAGTGGGGTTATGCACAATCAGTGGTGTGGGTGGGGTTATACACAATCAGTGGTGTGAGTGGGGTTATACACAATCAGTGGTGTGGGTGGAGTTATACACAATCAGTGGTGTGGGTGGAGTTATACACAATCAGTGGTGTGGGCGGGGTTATACACAATCAGTGGTGTGGGCGGGTTATACACAATCAGTGTTTTGGGTGGGGTTATACACAATCAGTGTTGTGGGCGGGGTTATACACAATCAGTGGTGTAGGCAGGGTTATACACAATCAGTGTTGTGGGTGGGGTTATACACAAGCAGTGGTGTGGGTGGGGTTATACACAAGCAGTGGTGTGGGCGGGGTTATACACAAGCAGTGGTGTGGGCGGGGTTATACACAGCTCAGAATTCCAAACTCAGCTAGCTTTGCAGCAGTGAAGATACAGATTGTATCAAAATGTGTAAGTGACACATTGTTGGAATCAGGTCTCAGCCCCTACATCATGCAGCTCTCAAATTACATAGCAAAAAACTGGTGCCCGATTCCCTTTAACTGTTCCTTTTTTCGCTTTCTTTCTTCTGCTTACTTGGACAATCTCTTGGTCTTCACTTCTTTGTCTCTATCTAACTGGTAGTCATCTGATATTGTATGGCTGATCTGTGCATTTGCTGTAGACGATTCTTTTAGTCTGGGTTTATACATGTTACATGTTACCGCTGTTCTGTGTTGGTTTTTTTAGACCAACCCTCACACTTGAGACTGAACTTCATCATTTCTATAGAACGTTGTCTACCACAACCGTTCACTTCCTCACAAAAGAGTAAAATGCAATGTGTACGTGGGCCCTGGAGCACGCAGTCTGTGTGTGCATCTATATACTGTATGTGTGTCATATATATAGATAGATAGATATGTATTCTGTATTAATGTCCCCCATCCTTGGCCACTTACATTTATATGGTGTATATGTCCTCCAACCTGGGTCCACACTGGTATATATGATCCCCATTATGGGCCCATTCTGGTATATATGTCTCCAATCCTGACATATATGTTCCCCATCATTGGCCCGTCTTGGTGTATATACCTACCACTATGCCGCACACATAAAATATAAATGATTATACTCACCTTCCCTCTCTCCTCCGGTGAGCGGCGTCATCTTCCAATGCCAGCAGCTGACTTCAGCATATACACTACTGTTCAAAAGTTTGGGGTCACTTAGAAATGTCCTTATTTTTTAAAGAAAAGCAGATTTTTTTTCAATGAAGCTGACATTAAATGAATCAGAAATACACTCTATACATTGTTAATGTGGTAAATGACTATTGTAGCTGTAAACGTCTGGTTTTTAATGGAATATCTACATAGGTGTATAGAGGCCCATTTCCAACAACCACCACTCCAGTGTTTTAATGGTACATTGTGTTTGCTTTGTAAGAAGGCTAATGGATGTTTAGAAAACTCTTGTCCAAGTATGTTAGCACAGCTGAAAACGGGTTGGCTGATTAGAGAAGCTATAAAATTGACCTTCCTTTGAGCTAGTTGAGAATCTGGACCATTACATTTGTTTGTCTTATGAAACTCTCAAAATGGCCAGAAAAAGAGAACTTTCATGTGAAACTCGACAGTCTATTCTTGTTCTTAGAAATGAAGGCTATTCCATGCGAGAAGTTGCCAAGAAACTGAGGATTTTCTACAATGGTGTGTCCTACTCCCTTCAGAGGAGAGCACAAACAGGCTCTAACCAGAGTAGAAAGAGAAGTGGGAGGCTCCGCTGCACAACTGAGCAACAAGACAAGTACATTAAAGTCTCTAGTTTGAGAAATCAACGCCTCACAGCTCCTCATCTGGCAGCTTCATTAAATAGTACCCCTAAACACTAGTGTCAACGTCTACAGTGAAGAGGTGACTTCAAGATGCTGGCCTTCAGGGCAGAGTGGCAAAGAATAAGCAATATCTAAGGCTGGCTAATAAAAGGAAAAGATTAATATGGGCAAAAGAACAGACGTTGGACAGAGCAAGATTGGAAAATGTTTTATGGACAGAAAAATGAAAGTCTGAGGTGTTTGGATCACACAGAAGAACATTCGTGAGACGCAGAACAACTGAAAAGATGCTGGAAGAGGCCTGACGCCCTCTGTCAAGCATGGTGGAGGTACTGTGATGGTCTGGGGTTACATTGGTGCTGTTAAAGTGGGAGATTTGTACAAGGTAAAAGGGATTTTGTATAAGGAAGGCTATCACTCCATTCTGCAATGTCGTGCCATACCCTGTGGACAGCGCTTGATTGGACCCAATTTCATCCTACAACAGGACAATGACCCAAAGCACACCTCCAAATTATACATGAGGAGAGGGGAGAAGCAGGCAGCTGATATTCTATCTGTAATGGAGGGGCCAGTGCAGTCACCAGATCTCAACCCCATTGAGCTGTTGTAGGAGCAGCTTGACCGTATGGTGCGCAAAAAGTGCCCATCAAGCCAATCCACCTGTGGGAGCAGCTTCAGGAAGCATAGGGTAAAATTTCAAATAAAAATCATTATTTCTAACCTTGCCAATGTCTGGACTATATTTTCTATTCATTTTGCAACTCATTTGATAAATAAAAGTATGAGTTTTCATGGAAAACACAAAATTGTCTGGGTGACCCCAAACTTTTGAACGGTAGTGTATGCGGGTGAGCGCATGACATCAATGCCATGCGCTCCGAGTTACATAACTACATCACCTGCCGGATAATCCAAAATGAATATTCACTGCTCCCCATGCCCAGGATTATGAGCGTGAGTAGCAGTGAATATTCATTTAGCTTTAATAGCAGACACACATGGCTGGGCTGTCAGCTTCCATCAGCGGTGACCCTGCTCCTGCCTCCTGTGACCCACTC
Source organism: Allobates femoralis (assembly GCA_033576535.1). NCBI lineage: Eukaryota > Metazoa > Chordata > Amphibia > Anura > Aromobatidae > Allobates > Allobates femoralis. The sequence continues at coordinate 584,076,007 of JARQOC010000004.1, read as the reverse complement.
AACACTGCCACCATGCCTCCAAGGCGAGCACGGGTACATCCAGATTACAAGACTCGCCCCCACTTTCCTCACAAATCAAATTTGTTGGGTGAGGGTGTCTTGTAGTCTGTAAAATACTGTATTTGCAAAACAGTATACATACAATCCTCATACATACTCATTGTTGAAATTGTAACACCAAGAAGAAATGAGGAAAAATGGAAGCAAATTTTGCAAAATATATTGATTTATTCAGCCTGGAGTATGAGCACCACGTGCAGAAGACACAGCACTTACAGCATCGGCTGCTATTACTGAGGTTATCAATGGTTCATTGAGAAATGTTTGGCCACTGAATGCAATTGGGTGCATACATCATTGTCCGCTGCTGGCAGCTTCCTTTGACACCCCAGATTAGCTGGATGGGAGACAAGTCCAGAGACGCTGCAGATCATGGTGGCACATTTAGGCTATGCCTGCTGTTCATAATAGCATGCAGCCAACGGCTCCTGGGACACTTTGGAGAAATGGCCCATTCCATGATTGATATAGTTTGTTCTACATGTGAATTTGGGCATGTTGTACTGCTCCTAAGGCAAATATGGTCTACACAAACCATCAGAAGTTGTTTGTGATGTGCCCCAAGGCCATGGGTACTCGGAACCGGTTATACTGTCTCTAGGGGAGTCACAGGGGTCAAGACCCGGCTTCCGTGACCCTGGGTTCAGTTGAAAAGAGGGAGTTTTTGGGAATGAGTGGTTTAAAATAAAAGTTATTTGTGACGCCACCCATGGTTTGTGGCTATAGGTGGCCACAGCGGCTGCAGAACCTCCGGGGTGATGGACGGGCAGCTGGGATGGTGCGGCTCCCAACGGGCGGAGCGGATCCCCAGGCAGTGGATGTAGTAAGGTGTTGAGGTACTGGACAACGGGCATAAAGCAGTAGGCAGACTCACTGCTTGGTAGTTACTCAGTCTTTTACTGGAACATCTGCATTCCAGGCGGTTGTCAACGAAGTCCTTGCTTGAGAGCAACTCTGGGTTCTCCTCACCCGGCAGGGTCATTGGCCTCCTTACTGTGCTCTGTGTTTGGGTTCCTGCCACTGCATTATTTAGGTTGACAGCTCTGTCTCTCCTGCGAGGTGCCAGTATGACAGGCAACTCGAGTCCTTTCCTAACCCTCGTCTCGGGTAATGGCCTCTGAACTCTCTGTGTAACTTTGTCTCCGGGCACCTTCCGGTATTGACTGTCGGGACGTTAGGCCCTGCACAGTCACGGACTCTGGTGTCCATTCTCTGCGTGATTCCTCTGGGGTGAACATGGTGCCGCTCAGCTCCCCATCTGTTCCTTCAACTCTCCTCAGACCCTAGCCTCGGGCCTTTACACTGAGTTAGCAACCCTGGGATGAGCTTAGCACTGCTCTCTGTCTGTCCCTAGGTCCTTTTCACAGTCCTCTCAGGAACTGAACTCACTAGCTCCGCCCCAGAACAGAACATATATAGGGGAGCTCACTCTGAACCCGGGTTTGGTCTCCCCCTTCTGGCCTGGAAGCAGAAGGTGTCGTGTGCGGGTTACCTGCCTGATGAGAAGACCCTTCTGTTGCTCTCCAGCGTGACACCACCACCCGGGGGCAGTGATGACACTGTTGCACTAGGACCCTGGAGTGCCACATTTGCATGACATTGGCTGGATGTCTGACTCACAGCCCGATGTCCTCTTGCCTCCGCTTTTACAGGCTATCAATGTGTAGAGCTAGACGGCATTGAAGACTGTTTCTTCTTTAGCGATGAGTCCAACTTTTATCTTGGAGCTGGAGATTGGTTTGGGGACCACTTGGGCAACTTCCTTTTTATTCTTGCAAGTTTATTTTTTAGTTTATTTCCATAATTAAAGGGGTTGTCCACTAGTTGGACAACCCCTTCCGATTCCGTGTTTCCCCAGGAAAAATAAAAAAGCCTATACTCACTCCCAGTGCCGACTACGTTTCAGCGGTGTCCGTATTCTCGTTTCCGAGGCTTACATGATGTTGTGATGTCACACAAGCTCTGCATCCAATCACAGCTGCCTTCTTTTTCCCCGCCTTTGGACAAATGAGTCAACCCACAGGAAGTGAGCTCTACGGCTGCCACTCCCTTTCTGTCTATCACTCCTGTGTCCAAAGGCGTGGCGAGAGAAACCAGAACTTTTGCTTTTCCGATACATTTCACTTGAATAATTTAAGATGCAATACCAGACACCACCAAAGTAAAAGGGTGGCGCTGTTCCTTTACAAAAAAAATAACTTTTTTTTTTTCTATTACCTCAAATTAATTTCACTACATCGTATTTCTTACATGAAGATCTACTGTGTTCAGTCACCTCCCCTGACACTAGACAAGGTTATTAAGGTGAGAAGACGCCTGCAAAAAAAAAACCCAGCAAAGTGTACTGTAGATCAGATTACAAGGGCAAGATTTGCCGATAGAGACTTCCTGAATGTCATCCTCCGGAATGTAGAGAAAAAAATACAAAGGTTAAATCAGGTAAGAAAGAAGAAAAGGTGTTAGATGCACAAAGGATCTGGTGCAGGATCAGAGCGGATTCCATGAAGCCCACCCTGAGATTCCTTCCCTTTTCTGACATATGTCATGTAGTGGTTAATGGGGCAGAAAATCAGTGTTCCTTAAAGTGCTCTCTCTGTAATCAACATCCTTTGAGAGATTAGGTTACCCTTTTTATATGCATTCCCACGCAGGCTGCCAGAGAAGGAGACATTGAATGTGCTGGAACGGATTCCTACAAATTAGCTCCTGTATGGACGGGCTCCACCTCTGGATCATTAGAAATTGCAAAACCTCAGGGGCCAAAAAGGAGACAGGTGTTACCTTTCATTCCGGTTATATCAGTGTCGTAATTAATAATAACGTGGGGGGGCGGCTAGTCAATTTATTTTTCACATACACAGTAGTATAAACCGTGATGGACTCTTCAGGAACTTCCGAAAAAAGTAAATTTCCCTTGGCGCACATAGTGTTAGGCTGGAAACACACTGTCCGAGTGACATATGAGTTACTCCCACGAGTCTCTGATCAGTCACCCCCTCTCTGGACAGAAGCAGTGGAGCTACATAGTAAAACATACCACTGACAGTATCCCGTCCAAAGAGGCAGGGGTCATGCCGGGCGAATGATCCGAGACTAGTGCGAGAATAACTCACATGTCACTCTGACAGTGTGTTTCCAGCCTTAAAGTCAGAAGTTACTGCTGCCTGTGGTGTTGTGGGGCCTCAGGTGGCGAGCTGCTGCTAAGTTAGTCAGATGAGGTAGCATTCCACTCCCCCAGCTTTTAATTAGTTCCACTTCCTGCCAACAGGTGTCGCTGATAGAGTTTCACTCTATTCTGACCGTGTGTTCAGTAGGACATTCACTTTATCTACTGAAGCTTTACTGCAGTTGTTATCCTTGAAGATTGCCATCTTGGGGAACTTGCTGTTGCTATCCTGGTCTATGGGTGAAGGCGAGGGGTAGTTAGCCCATGGCTGGTTGAGGAGCAGGGAAAGGGTGGTGGCCCACACCGCCTCATCTTCAGAGGTACCTCTGGGAGCAGGGTCAGCTAGGGATCCCAGTCTCCAGGTTCACGCTAGCTACCCAGATACCTTGCCCATTATTTTCATTTTTCTTCTAATTCCCTCATCTGCTATACCACTATTGTGACATAAAAAAGCCAAGAAGCCAGCGCTGCCTGTGGTTAGCATGCTGTCCAAAAAATACAGTTAGAAATTAATATGTGCACATGCACTTTTTGTACTGCATGCTAACCACAGGCAATGCTGGCTTCTTGGCTTTTTTATTTACTATTGTGACATGGTCCAGGTTCAGACTATGAAATGCTAACAATGAATATAGGAATATGGACGTGTATTACTGCTAAGGAAAAATATATAAAAAGTTTACCAAAAAGGCCATTTTTATGTGAGTCCAATAGCTAACGTCAAGCGTATCTATTCACTGGGTCCTTAACTAAGTTAATGGCTCTCTCTGGGTTTAAAAAAAAAAAGCCCCCAATTTATGGTCACATAGGATCTTACTAATAAAGAATTAAAATCCTTTTTTAACCCAGAGAGAGGCATTAACTTAGGTAGGGACCCAGTGAAGAGATACACCTTGACGTTGGCTGCTGGGCTCACATAAAACTGGCCTTTTTATAATGCTAAGTATCTCAATTTTTTTATATTTTTTCTTAGTAGTAATGCATGTCCATATTCTATATTCATTGTTTGCATGAATTAGCATTTCTGAAAGCAACTGTCTCTTTTTGTTATAGAATATTTTATGTTCAGTATGCACCTTGTTCATACTTGCGTGTTAGGAAGTGCCATCAGTTTTCTTATTTATTTTCTGATTTCCAGACTGATCTCCGATCTCCTGACTTGAACTCAACAATGTCAGAGTCAGTTCTAAAGTCAAAGTCCATACTCAGACCGTGACATAGGGGTGTCTTAAAGGGATTGTCCGGTGAAAATAAGCTATCTCTTATCCACAAGACAGGTGATAACTTGGTGATCGGTGGAGTACCAACTCCGAATTCAGATGTTCATGAAACACTATCCAAGTGCAGACTATTATCTCCAGGCTGATCTCGGGTTTGCTGTGTCAAACTCAACAACGTAATGGACAGGTCTAAAGTCAAGGCCCGTACTCAGACCGTCATATATGAGTATCTTAAAAGGGTTCTACAGTGAAAACAAGCTATCTCCTATCCACTGTATAGATGATAACTTGTTGATCAATGGAGGTCAAACTCTGAATTAAGACATCCATGAAACACTGTCAACAACATTATGGTCAATTCTAAAGTCGAGGTCCATACTCAGATCGTGATATATCGGTGTCTTAAAAAAGGTTGTCCAGTGAAATCAAGATATCCCGTACCCACAGGATAGGTGATAACTTGGTGATCGGTGACGGTCCAACTGTGAACTCAGATGTCCGTGAAACTATGTCCAAGTGCGGACCATAATCTCTGGACTGATCTTTGAGATCCTGGCTCAAACTCAACAACATCATGGACAGTTCTGAATTCAAGGCCTGTACTCAGACCATGATATATTGGTGTCTTAAAAGGGTTTTCCGGGTGAAAGCTTTCTGTCTCCTATCCACATGAGTGCGGGCATTTGGTGGGATGATCCATGGTCTGTGCGGCCTTTCTAAGGATAGTCAGGCCATGGATGAGATCACCACTGACCCTCCTGTGTCCTCATGGAGTGTTTAAGTCTCCTGAGTGAATTGGTAAATTAAGCTCAGGTTGTGCATACGCATTGTGGATATATTTATTCTCTACGGGACTGACCAAGATATGCAAGTGCGGCACTCCTCTATCAACCCAAGAGGAATATATATAGAGCAGGAGATAGGCAAGTGCGGCACTCCTCTATCAACCCAAGAGGAAATATATAGAGCAGGAGATAGGCAAGTGTGGCACTCCTCTATCAACCCAAGAGGAAATATATAGAGCAAGAGATAGGCAAGTGCTGCACTCTTCTATCAACCCAAGAGAAAATATATAGAGCAGCAGTACACATGGGTAACCTGCGCTTCATTCCCATAGGGCAGTCTGGGACACGTTATCAGTGTTTGGACAACCCGTGCAAACAGAGTACAGTCCCTGACAGAAGTTATGTCGCTTATCCATGTTATGTAAATAAAAGCTTAAAACCTGACATTAAATTCATCCATTGGTTGTATAAATTATTCTTTTGAAAATTGAAACCCTCCGAAATGTGGTTTAGGTTAAGAAAATAAATTGTCATCAATGCTGAAATATTGATCATTTAATGAACACAGAATGGTCAGATTTTGGAAAGACAAAAGTTTTGTCGCCCACAGAAAGTAATGTGATATTCAAACAAATAGTTAACTTAAAATACAAATATATGTTGCATAACATTGGTGAATGAAGTTGTGGTGCTATTAGAGTCATATTTAATATTTTGTGTGACTTCCATGAGCTTGAAGGACTTCATCCATGCAGTTCAACAATGATTCATACAATTTATTAATGAAGTCATCAGGAATAGCAAAGAATGCAGTCTTACATGCCTCCCAGAGTTCATCTACATTCTTTGGTTTTGTCTTCCAAGCTTCCTCTTTCATCCTACCCCAAACATGCTCAATGATGTTCATGTCTGGTGACTGGGCTGGCCAGTCCTTGAGCATTTTGATCTTTTTTGCCTGGAGGAACTTTGTTGTAGAGATGGATGAATGAGATGGAGCACCATCCTGCTGCAGAATTTGACCCATTTTATGATTTGGAATATAAGAGGTAGCTAATACGGCTTGATATTTTAGGCTATTGATATTGCCTTCCACCTTGCAAATATTTTGCACACCCCTATACTGAATGTAACCCCAGACCATGATCTTTCCACCACCAAATTTAACTGTGTTCTGGGTGTATTTTGGATCCATACGGGCTCAAGTAGGTCTCCTGCAGTATTTGCGGCGGCTGTGATGTAATTCTACTGAAGATTCATCAGAGAAATCCACCTTCTGCCAATTTTTCAGCGTTTAGCAGGCTGTGGGACTTTGCAAATGCCAAACGGCTTTTTATTTGCCTTTTGTTTAGTGCTGGCTTCTGGCCACTGATTAGACCATGGAGGCCATTTCGAGACAGACTCCTACAAACTGTTCTAGTTGACACAGGGACTTGAGGTGACCAGGCCTGTTGGAGCTCTGCTGCAGTGGAAAAGGGACTTGCTTTGGATTTTCTAACCAACAAACGTTCCTCCAGAGCAGTTGTCTTGCGGGGTCTGCTGGACCTTGGGTTGTCAAACACATCTCTAGTCTCTTCAAATCTTTTTTTAATTCTTTGTACTTGACGCTGAGACACATTAAATGTGCCAGCCACCTCTGCAGTAGATCTGGTCTTCAGCCTCTTGATAAGGGTTTGGTCGCAGGGTGGATTTATGTTGTCAGAGCTCCAGTTGCAGTTCAAGTGAAGGTCTGGGGTGCTGGGTATCTTTTTATACACACCCACTAATTAACCGATCATTTACTGAGCACAGGTGAGGATGTAAACTAGGATTGGGTGCCTTATATGACCAGGCGAAAAAACTTTTGTCTTTCCAAAATCTGACCATTCTGTGTTCATTAAAGGGATCCTGTCACCCCCAAAACGCCTCATAAAGTATTAAAAGATGTCCCTAGAGCATATTAACACTTATCCTACACTACTTTTGGCTCCTAAATGCATCTAGCGAAAATGTATTAAAACGTTATTAAACTCACTCATTAGCGATGTTAATGAGTGGCTACTGTATGCATAGTCACCCAGGCAGGCTCTCCCTCCTCATAATATCACGCCTTAACAGGCGTGATCTTCAACACTGATTGAAATGCGCGCCTCCCCGCTCTCCTGTGTGTCGTCCGGGCTGCATTGTGCGGCTGTATGAAGCGAATCGCATCATTTCCGGCTTCGGGTTACGTATGCTCTAGGGACATCTTTTAATACCTTATGAGGCGTTTTGGGGGTGGCAGGATCCCTTTAAATAATCAATATTTCAGCATTGATGCCAATTTATTTTCTTAACCTAAACCACATTTGGGAGGGTTTCAGCTTTCAAAAGTCATTTATAAAACCAATGGATGAATTTACCGTCAGGTTATAAGCTTTTATTTAGATAACATGGATAAGCGACATAACTTTTGTCAGGGACTGTATTTGATATTGGGATAAACTAATTAATTGAGATATTAAAACTATATTCATATATTAAATCATTTTGGTTTTGAGATTTCTTTATCTCTTTCTTTTCTTAACCATAGGTCGAGATGAAATAAATAGATTTTCTGCCCTGTAGTCTGACTGTGACCGTAGTCTGGACCGCCCCCGAACAACAGTTGATGTTGTTTCTATCTCTTATGGTCACTTTACAACAGGAAGATAGAAAACGGCAGGTGTCGGAGACAATTGTACCTTTTACCTTCAAAACACCTTGAAGTGGCTGCGTGTAATTCAGGTATCTGCAAGGTGTTTTGAAGGTAAAAGGTACAATTGTCTCCGACACCTGTCGTTTTCTATCTTCCTGTTGCCGCGTGTAAAGTGGCCATTACTAGTAAAACAAAACTAAAATAAATTACAGATGTGTTTAGTTTTAAGATTACCAAGTACTTTTCAAATAAGTTAAACATTATTTACATTTGGGGGCAAGTTCAAAAAAAGTTTAGAGTTTAATTTACTCAAATTTCCTAAATTAATGAGAAAGGACTATTCATTACATGAACATATGTGCTGTAAATCCATGAAAACTCCATCTCCTTAACTGATTCCAGACTAAACTTTAAAAATGTTGTAATTAAGAATAATCCTAATTTTGCTCTTGTTAGATTAACGATCTATAGTCCGTGTCAGTCGAAACATTAAAGGGGCTGTCCAGGACTAAGATATTGAAGACCTGTCCAAGGGTCAGATAGGGTGGAAATCTGACACCCTCACCCCCATGGATCAGCTATTAGGAAATTCTACGCCCTCATTGCACTTGATTTGTACACTGTGTAGTGACCGTTCTTGGGTACTGCAGCCCAATTTCTAATCACTTCAGTAGGATCCAATCTGCTACCATTGACTGATTTAGTAAAACTTTTTAAACCCACTTTTAGGGAGTTTTAAGGGCTGATTCCCTGTTTTTTTAACCTTTAGAATAAAGAATAGTGATTAAAAAAGCCCATCTGAAGGACCTTTCACAATTGCCTGGAGAGCCTACAGTGTAATACTTCATTTTACCTGTGGAGGAGCTGTGGGGAAATAGAATTCTTGCTGGCAGGTTTTCTTAGCTGATAACTGTTGATCCCAGCATTAAGACTCTGTGTGAGTCATCAGCACATCTTTCAAAAAAGAAATATATAATATGATTATGATAATATAGGAAATGTTCCTTAGAACCATGAGTATGTTGTAGAGTTGAGCAAAATGGTTCACAGTACCCTGGTTCATTGTCCAGGTCGGTACTCTATGGCGGCCATACCCGAACTCTGTTAATTTCCTTCTATCTGATGGTATGATGGGGACTTGTGACTTATAAACCTACGAGTGAGAAAAGGTGACCATGGAAGGAGTAGTAATTTCATAGTATTCTCGGCCAGCTGGTATGAAGTACCAAGGTGGCTACTGGACCATGGTCTTCAAATAGTTTTGTTCAACTCTGGCATATTGCAGTAATACTCTTCCGTCATGTAGACTAATATAGGGAGGCATAAAGTATGGAAAATTTTAATAGCAGGAAATGATATGCAGCGGGACACTGTTTTGTTGAGTAGGGAAGGCGAGACCCTAGAGCAGTGGTTCTTAACCTTGTTCGAGGTACCGAATCCACCAGTTTCATATGCACATTCACCGAACCCTTCTTCAGTGATAAATCAAATATGATGTTTTTCCAAATTCAAGACATAGGTATATGTTTTTTTTACTGGTACACAAAATGAACCATGCATGACCTCTAGGGTTCGATCGAAACCTACTTAAGAACCACTGCCCTAGAGGTACCAGAACAGCGAGAGCAGTCTGAGCCAAAATCTGTCATTGTGAATATCCTTATCAAGTAACGTTCAAGTTGTGTGTACATGTTTCAGGAGACTGTTTTTGTAAAGAATCGTTGCAGGACTTGATTGACTTTGTGTCTGCATTGGCCTTCATTGAGGGCAACTCTAAACTGAAGTGTTGCACTAAGTAGTCGGCAGGGGCACATGCTGCAAAAGCAGGGCTGCTCCGCAGCCAAGACCTTCCTCACCCACAACTGCTGAGACTACAACATTAAGGTGGCCATACAAAGGATAGTCATCTAAATCTGTGGATAATAATGGAATTCCCTAATCTGCCTTGCTGGAGAATTTTGTTTGTTGAATGGGATTACCTGATTATTTAAAGTGAGGCTGTCCTGACTCCTAAGGCCCCAATATACTTTAGACTAAAGTCTGCTGAACCCACCGATATCGATGGGTTGGGCTGATGGTCTAATGTTTATGTGGTCACCGGCTAACTGATGGTTGAGAGATATTCGGACTTCCGATCACGTTGTCCTCTTGGAGATAAGCCGTTGGCCTATGCTTCCGTCGATTTTCTCATAGAGAACACAAGAGCACTCAGCTCGTGTATGGGAGAGTCGGAAAAGATGGTTGTCTCATGAAAGGTCGGCCAAAGCATCATTTGGCCGACAGCCATCTAACGTGCCAAAATCTGAAGAGTACAGCATGAAAATTCACCCATGACTGGCCATGCCTAGACTAGTATGAATGTGTCTGTAGGGTGTGGAAAAAGCCTAAAAGCATTTGGCCAACTGCTCTCTTCATTATATGGGCAACTTTAGAATGAGGCTACATTAATGTTCAAGTCTCTGTGCCGCTTCCTTGCAGGAGGTTTGTTTGATCAGTTTGTTTGCAGAGACAAAGTGCGAGCTCTAGAGGAAGTCGCTCACAAAATCAACTCGATCTCAGTGGTAGAACAGGAAGCCTAAAGCAGATATCAATTCCTAGAATTACGAGTGTTGTGACAAGAAACTGCTGCTAACGTTTCCTCTATACCAAGTAATGGGTGAACTTGGTATTTGCCGAGGAAGCCCCTGGTCAAGTGTTATTTTTGAAGTTGTTGTGGTAAATAAAAATATATTTATCTCCATTACTTGGTCAATATATTCCAAAACCTAAAAAGTGTTCTAATTAAGACATTGTCTTCTCTACGTTCCACTCCTGGAATCCTCGACTAAAGAAAGGTCTTTTGAAGTTGTTTTTTGTATATATTTCCCCTGTAGTGTCGACCATATGGTACATGGAAGGGCCAAGTCCACCAGGGTTGGAACCCCAGACATAATTTGGAGATCTTCACTCTTCTACCTATTTAGAATAATGGGGTCTTCTTATGTTGACTTTGGTCAGCCCAACTGCCACCTCTGTGCTGGGGTTTCCTATCATGCAATGTTTGTAAAATAGTCTCCAGTTTGTGATCAACTTCTTATCTCACAAGTAGGAATTTACAAATTGTCCCTCTTCTAGGATGCCCAGCAACCGTCTTTAATCTATGGGGAATCTTGGAAGTAAGTGATCAATTTCCCTGCGGCACCACAACAGGTAAAGTGAAGTATTACATGGTACCTATTCACATTAGTGCGTTTTCTGTATGCAAATTGTCACTTCAGTGAGGAAGTGATAAACTCTAATGTCACCTAATAAAGGTAGCAATCCTAAAAGTCATCATTGACTCTTTAACAAACCTTTAATATGACTCAGGATTTCTGCCAGATCAGAACTCCAAACTGCAGACGCTGCATTTCGGGGTGATTGCCCCTCATCAGTGCAATGTGTGGGAAGTGACAATTTGCCTATGCAATTTCCCGGAGGAGCATTGTGGCTTTAAAGGGATCCTGTCACCCCCAAAACACCTCTAAACCTATTAAAAGCTGTCCCTAGAGCATATTAACACTTTCCCTACACTCCTTTTACCTCCTAACTGCACCTAGTCAAAGTGAATTAAAACGTTATTATAGTACCTCATTACTGATGATAATGAGTGACTATGCTATTCATAGCCACTCATCCAGGCTGCCCCTCTTCTTCATAACACGCCTGAATAGGCGTGATCTACATCCCAGATTCAAATTCGCGCCTCCCTGCACGCTTCCCCGCTGTGCCGTGTCGTCCGAGGCTGCAGTGTAGCTGGGTGACGCGATCCGCGTCATTCCCGGCGCCGGGTGACGTATTTACACCCGCGCCGCGCTGTCAGCTTCAAAATGCGCACTGCGCATGCGCGCCGAGCTGTCAGCTTCAAAATGCGCATGCGCAGTGCGCATTTTGAAGCTGACAGCGCGGCGCGGGTGTAAATACGTCACCCGGCGCCGGGAATGACGCGGATCGCGTCACCCAGCTACACTGCAGCTGATGAAGGTCGCCCGAAACGGCTGTTGGGTCGGTACCCTCCACTCGGACACCACTACCACTAGGTATGTGACATTGGAGCATTTGCTCCACTGTCTAATGTTGCCAGAAACTGTTCAGTGCTAAGTTCACTGGGATTCTTGCTATCTATTTGCACATGGGTATACAGGCAGGATGCTTATTGTCTGTTAGTCTGTTTGTAGAACTTTATAATAGTTCTCATAATATCCTGTTATCTACTATTTCATCTTATCAATTACTCTATACCCTGAATTTTTGTGCTCAATGGCTGTGTATATCCCTAGTGCCTTTGTTACTATAATCTGTGTACTTTAACATTTGGTTGTACAATTTGTACTGGCACATAGTCTGACTGGTGAGGTTACCCTCCACCTGAGGTTGTGGACCCAGGTTCCTCTGCCCCCTCCCTTGTTCTCCCTGGTTTTTACCTTTAATAAACATTCAAATTTGCATGAAATTTTTTTTTCGCATATTCTTTGTTCTATAGTACCTCATTACTGATGATAATGAGTGACTATGCTATTCATAGTCACTCATCCAGGCTGCCCCTCTTCTTCATATCACGCCCAGATTCAAATTCGCGCCTCCCTGCACGCTTCCCCGCTGTGCCCTGTGTCGTCCGAGGCTGCAGTGTGGCTGGGTGACGCGATCCGCGTCATTCCCGGCGCCGGGTGACGTATTTACACCCGCGCCGCGCTGTCAGCTTCAAAATGCGCACTGCGCATGCGCATTTTGAAGCTGACAGCTCGGCGCGCAGCCTCGGACGACACAGGGCACAGCGGGGAAGCGTGCAGGGAGGCGCGAATTTGAATCTGGGATGTAGATCACGCCTATTCAGGCGTGTTATGAAGAAGAGGCGCAGCCTGGATGAGTGACTATGAATAGCATAGTCACTCATTATCATCAGTAATGAGGTACTATAAAAACGTTTTTATTCACTTTGACTAGGTGCATTTAGGAGGTAAAAGGAGTGTAGGGAAAGTGTTAATATGCTCTAGGGACAGCTTTTAATAGGTTTAGAGGTGTTTTGGGGGTGACAGGATCCCTTTAAGTCTCCTCACTGACGGCTGGCAGAATACTCTCCACAAGGAGAATAGCTGTTCCCCAGACCTCGTCTCAGCCTCTTATACAGCCAGATCAGAATTCCCACACGCTTCACTGATGGAGGGGTAATTACCCCAAAACGCAGCATCTGCAGTTTGGGGTTCTGATCAGGCACAAATTCTAAGTCATAGTAAAAGGCTTGTTAAAGAGTCAGTTATGACTTTTAGGATTGCTACCTTTATTAGGTGGCATTAGTTTATTCTCTTCCTCACTGAAGTGACAATCTGGATATACAATTTCCCAGAGGAGCATTGCAGCTTTAAGTCTCCTCACTGCCGGCTGGCAGAGTACTCTCCACATGGACAATAGCTGTTCCCCCAGATCTGGGTTTTCTGTGTAGTTCAGAACATGACAGGTCCTCAATAGCAAGAGACAATCTTGAAGATACTCTTGCTGCCGCTCCCCATTATGATCATATAATAAGAAACCTGAACCCCCTATATTAAAGGAAATCTTTCACTGGATGTTTGCTATGTAATCTGAGAGTAGCATGATATAGGAGCTGAGACCATGATTCCAGTGATGTGTCACTTACTGCTCATTTTGACACACTGTTTTCTTTCCTGCGATGTAGCAATACTCAGTATCCTGAACTCCGCCTAGATTTCTGTGTACACTGTACTTTGAGACAAAGTTACACAAAGCATCCGGACTAGGAGGCACAATCTACCTGGTCCTGTAGTGATAATCTCCTGCTTATAAGACAACAATTTTATAACTACAGCAAACAGCTCAATAATTACACATTGCTGGAATCGGGATCTCATACCGCCTTGATTAAATAGCAAAAACCTGCTGATAGATTCCCTTTCACTTTAGAATATGTTTTTTTTAATTCTCAAAATGGAAAAAAAATCTTCAATTTTATGCCTACTTTTACATTTTTGTAATTGTGTTTTTTTTTCATTATTTCTTTTTTTATCACTCAATTTTTTTCCCATTTGATGGACTTGAACATTTAATCACCAGGAGTATAACTGGATAAGGCTTGGTGCAGACAACCGTATTTTTCTCATCCTAGAAAATGTGTCCAATCACTGTGATCAGAGTGTAATCCGATTTTCATGCATGTGGAGAGGACAGGAAAAAATTGTCTCTACTCTTCTCTCTGATTTTTTTCCATCTATCCATTGACTTGCATGGCCGAGTACAAACTGATATAGGGAGGCAACTTGGACATGCCGGGTTTTTTTTCCCTTGGACAAACTTGGTGTTGTGCACAGCCCTATAGGATAATATTGATCTGAGTGTGATCCCATGTTTGGTAGAACTGAAAATAAGGTTGTTTGCAAACAGCCCTAGACTGTATTTTAAATGTAGAAATATCTTATTAAGTTCAACCATAGTGGACATAGACCTGACCCATTGTGGATCAGGGACGATATAATAGGGTTACAGAGGGTATCCTCTCCATCTAACCACTTCTGAGCTCTGATCTCTGCAATTATAAGTGGGTACCAGCTGTATGACACAGCCGTCACCTTGAGTGAAAACACAAGTCCTGAGCCTGATCCATACAACTACAAATTCTATAGGAAAATATAGATAGATAGATAGATAGATAGATAGATAGATAGATAGATAGATAGATAGAATGAATTTGATGAAAATATTTTTAACTTCTTTTTGTGTCTTCCACCATGCAACTCTCTAAAAGATGTAATGGCTGAGGTCTGTGGTTTATTTCACCTGGTGAGTTCCAAATTGATTAAAGTGTTTATGCAATAATAATGTAGAGCAAGTGATTATAATAAACTTTCAAATATACTTCATTAGAAAATTCTGGTTGCAAACCATTCATAAACCTCAAGGTGTCCCCACTGCACCAAGAAGACATATGTTCATTATCAGTCAGATCCGTCTTCACACTGAATACGGGATATGTAATCGTAATAGGGAAAGGGGGCGTGGCCTACACTGCTGACTGCAGCTGCTGAGGAGACAATGTATCCGATTATCTCAGTCTACAGCACAGTTGCCAAGCAATGTCAGAATGTCAGGATCAGTGCAAACTCCTCAGAAGCTTGTGCCAAGGAAAGATCTGTCATCTGGCTCCACACAGCTCAGTCATAATCTCTGTTAACCCCTTGTCTGCTGCCACATCACACTGCTGACTATCAGCCTGCTGTCAGAAGCTGTGGAAATTACACACACAGTGCTGGCAGATGCTGGCCATGCCCACACAGCCATAAAATGCAGTTTTTAAAAGCGCACAAAAAAAGTTGAGAAAATAAGTCATATAGCACAAAAAATCATTATCTTAGCTGCTGTGTGACCCATCATTAATAACCAGTGCTGTATTGTTGTTGTTTTTCAGTGAAATGACATTTACACTTTAAGTTCTTTTCCACGACATGTAACAAACAAATACAATCACATAGCAAAGTACAAGTCAAATAAATCTGATAAGTGACTGTTCTATTCTCCAGGTTGTGGCTCTCTTGGTTGGGTTGCATCGGGTCAACTACCCAAACGTTTCACTGATTAATTCTAAAATAAGTGTTCAGTCAGTTTGTCGTTACACCCAATGTTAGAAGATAAATGTTGAGTCATTTCATTCATTCAGAAAGTCTCGATGTTCATCATTTACAGTTAAACTAAACCTCATTTGCAAAAGTCTAAACTGTTATTAAAGGGGTTGTCCAGAATAAAAGAAATATATTGCTGCCTTCTTCCAAAAATATATCCAGCAGTTTAATTGAAGTGAATGGTGCAGAGCCAGGGCCGAAACTACAACAGGTGCAGGGGTTGCGATCGCACCGAGGCCCTGGTGCCTGGGGGGGCCCCAAAAGTCCCTGTGACCTATAGAAAAAGACAATTGCTATTAAAGACTTGCAATAATTGGGGGTCCCGCAGGAGCTTTCGCATCAAGGCCCATGAGCTTCAAGTTACGCCACTGTGCAGAGCCACGACACCAGTCATAAACTGTGGACTTTATTTTTTAGAAGGCAGCCATGTTTTTTCCAAATCATTATAGCAGTGACTGTCTAGAAACTGACAATGACCCATGTCGGGAACGTTGAGATCTTAGACATTCACGAGAGTGGCACAAATTTTTGGGTGCATGAAATCTCCTACTTTTTCCATTGCTCCCTACTTTGCAGACCTCATCCCTTTGGGGAATGTGCAGAAGAGACCAATTGGTCCCGTACAGACTGCCCACTCTTGACTTTCACCAATCAGCTCTTTCTTACGCT
Organism: Allobates femoralis; assembly: GCA_033576535.1. Lineage (NCBI taxonomy): Eukaryota > Metazoa > Chordata > Amphibia > Anura > Aromobatidae > Allobates > Allobates femoralis. Next base: position 584,059,808 of record JARQOC010000004.1, on the reverse strand, counting down.
CATCCGGTGTTCTTCGGCTCCCTTGAAGATCTGCATCTCTCTAATGCTAGTACTGGGGCGCCATCACCTCCAGAAAACACATCATCAGAAGGATGGTCCCGGCAGATTGGTCAGATCTCCCAGAAGAAGTCTCTCATTATGGAAGTTTTATCGAAAGCCTCAATGAGAAGCAGTTTAATTTCCATTAGCTACATCGATCACCATCAATTGGTGTAATTCTGTTAAGTTCTTTTAGTCTGTGTACTAAATATGGGACATTATTGGCCAAGTATGGCGCTCTGTTCGCTGAGAAGATTGGGCCAAGTGTCAATTCCATGACTAAACGTTATTTTAGATGACTCCAAAATGTCAGTACTATCTTTTATGGTGGAGTTTTTCAGAAACATGGACTCGTTTCCCAGCCTTAAGCCAAAGACAGATTGAGCGAGAAGTATGTGAGATACTCGAATGAGTCTCACATGCCTCACCCGGAACAGTTGCTGGCTCCCTGGACTGGATTGTGTCAGCTACATAGTAACACAAGCAGCTGACGCGCTTCCGTCCGGAGAGTCGGTGGCCGTTCCAGGTGAGGAATGAGAGACTTGTGCAAGTATCTCGCATTTCGTCATTTTCAGTGTGTCTTCAGCCTTAGATTTATATATTACATTGCCATAGAATAAGGCCCCGCGATGACCACCATGCATTGACAATCTGTAAGTGGTTACTAGTAGAGATAAGCAAATTAATGAAAGGCAAATTCAATTTGCTACAAAGGTTTTGCTATTTGATTTTGCGCAATTAAAAAAATATTACCCACTTTGATTTGTCCCAATGCCGTAGATACCGGTGTGGTCTTCCGCTCACTCTGGTCTTTTCCCCTTTTCAATACACGATGTTCGTTGCTTCTGGCCCTGATGTCATGACGTGTGTGGCCACATTTGTCTTGTGAAACCAATTTAGCATTGCGGGGCCGAAGATTGAAGACTGAAAAGAAGACTGAACTCAGAAGGAGGAAACCAAAAGAGAACTGGTGAGGAGTTTTGGAAAGGACTGTGGAGTCGGTAAGTCAAACATCTGACTCCAACCTCAATTTTCCTGAATCCAACTCTGACTCCAACTCCACCTAAATGGACATCGACTCCAACTCCACAACCCTAGCTGTGGAGTCTGTAAGCCAAACATCCGACTCCAACCTCAATTTCCCTAAATCTGATTCCACCAAAATGGACATCGACTTTGACTCCATGACCCTGACTTCCCAGCCCTGGTTTTGGCGGTGGGACAATTGAGATCTGAGGTGAGTGTAATATTTTTTCATTTTTTAAACCTTCTGTTTATTGGGTTCTGAGAGACCTCAGAGTAAAATAAACAGCTTTTACCAACAATTGAGATACAGTTCACATTTCGGCTGATTGCCACAGTTCTACTTAGTAGGCTTCGGGACAGGGGCGTAACTACAATGGGTGCAGGGGTTGCGATCGCACCCGGGCCCTGCAGCCTAGGGGGGCCCCAAAAGTCCCTTTGGCCCATAGAAAAATACTAATATTATTAAAGATTTGCAATAATTGGGGGCCCCGTTGGAGCTTTCGCATCGGGGCCCCTGGGCCTGAAGTTACGCCACTGCTTCGGGAAGAGTTTAATTGAAGTACCACCAAAAGTTTTGGTTTTTGTATAGTTTGAATGCTGCACTCAATCCTCAAAGTGGTGGGGTCACTGTTGGGCCCCAATTCCCTGCTGTGGACCCTTGCTAGTACTAACGCTGGGATGATGGAGACGACTGCTAAGTTGAGTTGTTGAAATGACTTTACAGCTTCACAGAGAACAGAAAAACTGAGAATTGAATCAAATCTAAACCGAGACGACAGCAGATATAGATTGTGTTTTTGGGGGATTTCCAGCCGAGTAAATTAGTACCAAACATTGATAATATTGAAAGTTCTATGGTTCCATCATCTATCACATATCGTTCAGTTATTCGTTCAATTTTTCGTCATATTCAGAAATTTACATGCAAAGTCTAAAATATCTATCTATCTATCTATCTATCTATCTATCTATCTATCTATCTATCTATCTATATATATATATCATAACGGTACCCATGCCAGTAGCATACTTTGAAGTTAGGCCTATATATTAATAAGTGCTACAAGATTGGATGTTCTGTATTCACTCGATGACTCCACTTGGAAGTAACATCAACAATTTTTTTTAAAGAAATGGTCCATTTCTTAATTTATCATTTTAGGAACCAGAGCTTTATTTACCTAACAGAGAACAACCCAATCTTCTGCATTGCCATAGAGCTAAAATAGAAAGTTCTTGTGTGACAAGTTTGTCTCACCCTGGGGAGACCTCTGAGTCTGGACCCAGAAGGTCACAACTGGTATTTAAGTATATTTACTTTACTCTTTTAGTGCTGTAAGGGTTAAGGACTGTTTCCTATCTCGATGTTCCTTTGTAACCCTAATCTCAGGTGTAGCTTTTTTTTGTGACCACTCCCTTCCGCTATAAGAAGTCAAATGTCTTACCGTCTGACGCCGGTTATAGAATTCATTTCTATGATGACCACTTTGGAAGGAGCCTCTCTCTGGAAAAAGATGAGGAGCCTAGATTTTTGAAGCTCTGGAGCTGCATTTTAGGAGTTTGGAGTACTTTTCTGTGTGTGTCTAATTCCCTCTGTTTGTTTACCCTTCCCTTGTGTTGTATTATTTGCAGTGGTGAGTCTAGTGTACTCACCGGCCTTCTCTCTAATAGAGGATGAGTTCTGGGCATGTGAGGGCTTAGACATATTATTATTTATTTATATTTATATAGCGCCATTAGATTCCATGGCGCTTTACATATGGAAGGGTAGATGAGGACAGGTACAATACAACTAGACAGTTAAGTCGTACATGTACGGGAGGGGAACCTGTCCGCGAGGGCTCACAGTCTACGGAACATATGACGGCGATGGGAGAAAGGACCCATATTGGGGACTTTATAGAGCATAGGGCACAGACTCAGGTGAGTGCCAGGAGGTGTTCCCTCTATCCTCTCCCTATCAGCAGGGCCTTCTTTCTATTCCATCCAGTTGTCACCCCTGTGTTGCACTTCACGCTGGGCGTCCATACGCCCCGGCGTGACATCTGACTGCAGCCTACAGCCACCACTAGAGGGAGCTTATGAGCATATTCCCTCTATATTGAACTAAACTCCCTCTAGTGGTGGCTGCAGGAATGTTCTCTTTATGCTTAAGCAACAACGACTAAGAAAAAAATAACTACAAGTGCTTAGATTGCAATTTATTTATTTTAATTTTTTACTCAGATGACACCTTATGGGACACAGATTTAGAATATTTGCTAAGAATATATCTCTTCCTTAGATAGTTCTTGGATAGATAGATAGATAGATAGATAGATAGATAGATAGATCACAAAAAAATACCATGTTTATATGTACTGTTAGGTTATTTGGCTGTCCAATAAAGGAGGTCCTTTATCTGTACTCCCATTTCTGATTCAGGGCATGGAGCCGCTATGAAAGGGCACTACCACCCTAGAAGAACTGGTCCATCTAATTGGCAAAGCTGGCAATCAAGATGGACTTGGATCTGCATTGCCGTGAAGTTATTGTCCATTTCCAAAGAATTACTTTCAGATATGTTCGTTATATCATCATCAAGGAGTTACTAACGTTCTTTTTTTTATAAAGGTGCCTCGATCTACAGCTACTAATTTGGTGGGTCCATTTGCTCGATATAAAGAAGATTGTCCAGTCATAGCATGTCATCATCAGAGATGTGCGTGAAGGAGGCTGGATTTATAGTCAGGCCAACCCCTTCTCTATATTGATCTTCAGAGAGTGAGAAAGACAGTGGTTTGGCCATTGAAACGAGCTGCCAACCAATGCCATGACATGTGCCGACACTTCCAGCTCCTGTCTTGGGTATGACTTGAAAGTGAAGCTGCCAAATCTTAGGACCAAGGCTAATCGAACAATTCTTTTTGAGAAAGGGCTATCACCCTGAGACGACCCTTTAATTTCCAGGTTATGTAAAAACATGAGATGTCTTCTTACTGTGAGGTCATTACTAAAGCAGAGCAACTGGTCTAGTGTCCAGTTCGGTCATCCATGGCAGCTGGACTAGGGTAATCTCTACAAGGGATGTGGAGTTGGAGTCCGTGTCCATTTGGGTTGAAACAGAGTCAAATCCAGGGAAATTGAGGAGTCCGAGTCGGATGTTTGGCTTACTGTTTTCACAGCCATGGTTGTAGAGCTGGAGTCGGAGTCGGTGTCCATTTTGGTGGAGTTGGAGTCGGAGTCAGATTCAGGGAAATTGAGGAGTCGGATGTTTGGCTTATTGACTTCACAGCCATGGTTGTGGAGTTGAAGTCGGAGTTGGATTCAGGGAAATTGAGGAGTCCGAGTCGGATGTTTGGCTTATCGATTCCACAGCCCTGATTTCCACATCTGCACCCGGTATCCTTGTCAAGGCATCTTGTTCACTCACCTCTTGTACTTTACTTGAGGAGAAAATCCAAGAAAGGGAATCCTGCACTTCAAAAAGGATAGAATTTATTCCATCAGTTTAAAACCATTGCAAAAACTGGAAAGAAACAAAAAGTTCGAGATCCACCATATCATTGTCTCGAGGCTACATGCCAGGTATAACTAAGAGGCATGTGGCCTGAAAACACGTAAGCCTACTACGATGGTGGATCTCTTTTTGTCTGTTTCCAGTTTTGCAGTAGTTTTTATATTGATGGAGTACAGTCTACACTTTTTGAAGCGCTGGATTCTCTTCTTTGGATTTTCTCTTTCTGTGGTGGAATTATCTTATCCGGAGCACTCAGGGGATAGGTAAGCTGGACTCTGTATTTTTTCTTCTACTTTACTTGACCCTGCCTCATCATAACATTGCAGGAGATAACAGCACTAGGTTTTGAAGACACCGAGTGTGGAAGTGAAGACGGCCAGTGTCCAGCAGCCACAGAAGACCAGACTGGACAGTGGGCTAGGCCAGGGGTCCCCAACCTTTAGCTTGGGAGCCACATGTGGCTCATGGGGCTGTTATGTGCGGCTCACAGCTGTCCGCCAGCTTTGTGCATAAGCACCAGGTCTAGCAAACAGCTATGAAGAGCAGGTCTCAGATGGTGGCTTGTGTGTAGCCCCACATAAAAGAGCTGAATCGGGGTATGGTGGGAACTAGTGATGAGAGACTAGTAAAATATTCTGGTTCGGATAGCTCTAACCGAATACTTTGAAATGTTTCAGTATTCGGATCCGAGTGAGTTCCCCATTGACTTGAGTAGGATGAATAACAGGTAATGAAACCATTCAAAGTATTCGGTTAGAGCTATCCGAATATTTCATTATTCACTCATCACTAGTACCCCTGGATCTTGGTATACTGCCTCAGTGTGATTTCTGTGGAAAAGCTTTGGCTGTCATTATACCGGTAATGGGGGCTCTGGGTGTCTCTACTGTGAGAGAGAATAGCTGGATGTGGCTCATAACCTTCTCATATTGCTGGATGTGGCTCGTGACCCTCTCTCAGAGCTGGATGTGGCTCGTGACCCTCTCTCAGAGCTGGATGTGGCTCGTGACCCTCTCTCAGAGGTGGATGTGGCTTGTGACCTTCTCTCAGAGCTGGATGTGGCTCACAACCCTCTCTCAGAGCTGGATGTGGCTTGTGACCTTCTCTCAGAGCTGGATGTGGCTCATGAGCCTCTCTCAGAGTTGGATGTGGCTCACAACCCTCTCAAAGCTGAATGTGGCTTTGGGTGTCACTGCTGTGAAAGAGAATAGCTGGATGTGACTCATAACCTTCTCATATTGCTGAATCTGACTTGCGACCCTCTCTCAGAGCTGGATGTGGCTCATGACCCTCTCTCAGAGCTGGATGCGGCTCGTGACCCTCTCTCAGAGCTGGATGTGGCTCATGACCCTCTCTCAGAGCTGGATGTGGCTCGTGACCCTCTCTCAGAGTTGGATGTGGCTCATGACCCTCTCTCAGAGCTGGATATGGCTCGCGGTCTCTCAGAGCTGGATGTGGCTGGTGACCCTCTCTCAGAGCTGGATGTGGCTCGTGACCCTCTCTCAGAGCTGGATGTGGCTTGTGACCCTCTCTCAGAGCTGGATGTGGCTCGTGACCCTCTCTCAGAGCTGGATGTGGCTTGTGACCCTCTCTCAGAGCTGGATGTGGCTGGTGACCCTCTCTCAGAGCTGGATGTGGCTCGTGACCCTCTCTCAGAGCTGGATGTGGCTTGTGACCCTCTCTCAGAGCTGGATGTGGCTCGCGGTCTCTCAGAGCTGGATGTGGCTGGTGACCCTCTCTCAGAGCTGGATGTGGCTCATGACCCTCTCTCGGAGTTGGATGTGGCTCATGACCCTCTCTCAGAGCTGGATGTGGCTCGCGGTCTCTCAGAGCTGGATGTGGCTGGTGACCCTCTCTCAGAGCTGGATGTGGCTCGTGACCCTCTCTCAGAGCTGGATGTGGCTCATGACCCTCTCTCAGAGCTGGATGTGGCTCGTGACCCTCTCTCAGAGCTGGATGTGGCTCGTGACCCTCTCTCAGAGCTGAATGTGGCTTGCGACTCTCTCTCAGAGCTGAACGTGGCTTGCGACTCTCAGAGCTGGATGTGGCTCGCAACCCTCTCTGAGAGCTGAATGTGGCTCACAACCCTCTCAAAGCTGAATGTGGCTTTGGGTGTCACTGCTGTGAAAGAGAATAGCTGGATGTGACTCATAACCTTCTCATATTGCTGAATCTGACTTGCGACCCTCTCTCAGAGCTGGATGTGGCTCATGACCCTCTCTCAGAGCTGGATGTGGCTCATGACCCTCTCTCAGAGTTGGATGTGGCTCATGACCCTCTCTCAGAGCTAAATGTGGCTCATGACCCTCTCTCAGAGCTGAATGTGGCTTGCGATTCTCTCTCAGAGCTGAACGTGGCTTGCGACTCTCTCTCAGAGCTGGATGTGACTCATAACCTTCTCATATTGCTGAATCTGACTTGCGACCCTCTCAGAGGTGGATGTGGCTCACAACCCTCTTTCAGTGCTGAATATGTCTCATGACCCTCTCTCAGAGCTGGATGTGACTACCGACCCTCTCTCAGAACTGGAGGTGGCTCTCGTCCCTCTCTCAGAACTGGATGTGGCTCTCGTCCCTCTCTCAGAGCTGGATGTGGCTCTCGTCCCTCTCTCAGAACTGGATGTGGCTCTCGTCCCTCTCTCAGAACTGGATGTGGCTCTCGTCCCTCTCTCAGAGCTGGATGTGGCTCTCGTCCCTCTCTCAGAACTGGATGTGGCTCTCGTCCCTCTCTCAGAACTGGATGTGGCTCTCGTCCCTCTCTCAGAGCTGGATGTGGCTCTCGTCCCTCTCTCAGAGCTGGATGTGGCTCAAGAGCCCTCTCTCAGAGATGGATGTGGCTCGCGACCTTCTCTCAAAGCTGGATGAGGCTATCAAAGTCAGAAAGCTTGGGGACCTCTGGACAAAGCCAATGTGAATCTTTTTCCCCAACTCTTGTCATAAATATTTTTTTTATTCCACTTGGTGGTGACCACCATAGTAGCGCTAATGACTACTTTTCCAGTATCAACAATTGAAAATCTGCCTATATATGTATTGAAATACCATCACCCATTCCCCTTTACACTGGTATTTAGATTTGCCTGTCGAAAGCTGGCGGCTGACCCCATGTTCGTAATCTCTTGTGGATGCCGGTCGGGGCTCTGTAATCCACCTCAACAATAAAACACCATAGCTCAATTTGCTGCCTGTCCATGGCACGGACTTAAAAGCAACAGAGCGCCTGACAACCAAATAAAAAACATTCTTCGTTAAACCGCGCCACTCCGGATCCCAGCCTCGCGTCACGTATATTTTCAAGTGATGAAATTGAGAAATACAGTTTCGCATTGTGTGAAATGTTTTCCATACCAAGACTCTTCTTTTATTTCAGTGTTCCCAGGGCCTACCTGCCAAACGCGCGGGCTCCCTGCTAGGCTTTGCATGTGTTTACCGTGAAATGTATGGGAACGTAAAATAAAACACGATACACGGTTGTACACTCTGATCACCCGCACAATGGTCCCAGATGTACAGATCTGTCAGGGGCAATGGCTAAAACTGTAAGGAGTCTTTTACATCTCAATATCTTTGCCGAAAAATAGTCCTCTTTTTGTTGTATTTAGTTATTTTGGGGTTTTTTCTTTCTTTTTTTGTCTTCAAAAAAGGGAAAAAAATTCTGTGTAACTGAATCCCTTATGTGTCATCCAAGAGGGAAATCATTTGGTATAATTTAAGGAAAAGCTAAAAACTTCCTCTAATACTCTCTGTTATTGGGGCACAGATAGAGAATTCATTTCTGTTTTGAACCAGTAGGAATATGATTAAGCAGAGCTGTGCTTAAAGGAACTCACACCCCCAATGACCCCCACCGACTATATAATATGGGCCCTACGACATCTGACTATAACAGCTGTGATCAGCTAAGCACTCACTCTTGCAAAAAAAACGGTTTTTAAAACTTGAGATAATGCTTTTTAAAGTTTAAAACGAAGGGACGGTTGGGCGGTACTTATCTGTTTGAAAAGCCGGTTGCATCTGTCAGTCATCCCCCCCGTGTCCCGCAGCAGCAGTAACGTCCAGCCCTTTGCAGCGTCACAGCCCTGTGCACGGGCTCGCATGCCCGTGCACACGTCATCATCTACAGCCGGGAAGCGAGCGCGCGCTCTGACTTCCACAGCCGAGCGCAGGAAGTCAGAGCGCGCGCTCGCTTCCGGCTGTAGATGATGACGTGTGCACGGGCATGCGAGCCCGTGCACAGGGCTGTGACGCTGCAAAGGGCTGGACGTTACTGCTGCTGCGGGACACGGGGGGGATGACTGACAGATGCAACCCGGCTTTTCAAACAGATAAGTACCGCCCATCCGTCCCTTCGTTTTAAACTTTAAAAAGCATTATCTCAAGTTTTAAAAACCGTTTTTTTTAGCAAAAATCATTGCAGCACATGTATGTGCTGTGTGTAGGGCCCAATATTAATAGTCCGGGGGGGTCATTGGGGGTGGTTGGTTCCCTTTAACCAACTATCCGACTCTGACTCCGACTCTTCAATCCAACTCCTACTCCACCACAATGGACACCGACTCCGACCCCACGACTCTGACTCCATAACCATGCCTGTGAATCAGTAAGCCAAACGTCCAACTCCTCAATTTCCCTGAATCCAATTCCAACTCCACCCAAAATGGGCACCAACTCCGACTCCACGACTTCGACTATGACTCCACAGCCCTGGGATTAAGATCAGTTTCTTAAGATATACTTGTAAAATTGGTTCCCTGAATCCTATGATTGCTATGGATGGCCAAACATTTCAGTTGGTATCCTGACATGGATTGTTTTCCAAACACGTCAGGATCCTTTGATGGTCTTTGGCTCATACGCAATAATGGGTCCAAAAGGCCCAACATAAGACGATCCCATTTGGAGTTGCTATGGATCAATTATAGGGATCTGTTTTTTAATGGGATACATCATACATAACCTTTTGGATTGTATTGATGATTAGACTTGAGTGAATTTATTTGAGTGGAATTGAATTCTAAATTCTTTATAAATTGCTCCGTGTGACCTCACGAACATGGCGTCGGCTGGTTACCGTTTTACTGAACTGTGAATGGCTGAAAAAAGGATGAAAAACTCTTACTATCTCACCAATGACCTTCCGGCCCCCTCGGTTGCACTCTCTCTCGCAGGTGTCCTTGCTACCTCTGCTCACGGACATCATGCACTGAAAACTGCGGGATCTTCACACCAGGGCGGGACATCAGAAAATGAGCCACAACCTTAAGACCGGAACTGTCAGCTGGGATTTTCACCACAACTTTCCCGGTGATTTTCCTGTGTACTCATATACTGAAATGATGTTTCTTTAGTGGTTCTCCAGCTAAAATTTACTGATACAGTAATTAATTCCAAAAATTGTCTTCTGACAAGCTTCGAATTCTAATAAATTGAACAGATGTTTTTAACTAGTTGACCCTTATGGGATAAAACTAATGATATCAATGTTGGGTTACAGGTAAACCTCCTGTTAGAGTAATAGCTAGGTTTTTCTTTCCTAGTGAATGTAACCATAGATTCAACCATAACCCTACTGGTTCCAACCCTGGCCTCAATCTTATCACTATTATAGCCCTAACCCTATAGTCAGCACTAACCCTGTAATCAGCACTAATCCTATCCTCAGCCTAACCCAATTAAAATCCTAACCCTATCCTCAACCTAAAGGGGGTGTCACACGCGTCAATATCGCCTGCACGATATCGGCTGCACGTGACGTTGCAGCGATATTGACGCGTGTGACATACTGAATCAACCAGATAAATCGCTGGTTGATGATCGCCAGGTTTTAGAATCTGTCCTAAAACCTGGCGATTGTCGCCGGTGGACACGCAGCATCGCTGCGTGTGACACCGGGAGTAGCGATATTCCATCTCCCAGTGCCTCTCAGAAGCGCTGGGAGCTGGTATCCAAGGTAAACTGCGGGTAACTAGGCAGCGCGCGCTGCCTAGATACCCGACGTGTACCTTAGTTACCAGCCTCCTCCGCTCACCGGCTGATGAGCGGAGGAGGCTGGTAACTAAGGTACACGTCGGGTATCTAGGCAGCGCGCGCTGCCTAGATACCCACAGTTTACCTTGGAGACCAGCCTGCTCCCGCTTCCAGCAGGCTGGCAGCGGGAGCAAGACATCGTGGAAACGATATTTAAATCGTTTCCACGATGTCTCTGGTCCATTGATCGCTGGTGAGTCTGCCTGTGTGACAGCTCACCAGCGATCAGCCGTCAATGTCGTCAGCGATCATCTCGCTGACGACATTGACGCGTGTGACAGCCCCTTAACTCTACTATAATCTTAATCCTATCCAAAGCCCTAACACTATCCTCAGCTCTAACTCTATCCTCATCTTAACCCTACTATAATCCTAACCCTATCTTCAGCTTTAACTATATTCTCAGTCCTAACTCTATCTTCAGTCCTAACCCTATCCTCAGCCCTAAACTTTTCCTAACTCGAAACCCTAAATTCAATCCTAAACCTAACACTATCCTCAGGTCTAACCCTATGCTCAGTCCAACACTATCCTCCGCCCTAACCCTATCCTTGGGCCTAACCATAGCCTCAGTCCTAACCTTATCTGCAAGGCTAACCCTATTCTTAAACCTAACCCTATTATAGCCCTAACCCAAGAATCACCCCTAACACTATATTCTGTGAGGTGGAGAGGGGTCACATAATTGATGAGAGATTCCTGTTATCTGTGACATAAGCCGGAGTATTATTCTCTAGTGCACGTTTGCACTGGGAGTTTTACTTAGTGCATGCAAGGGTCCGGCTTATGGGAGCTGTGAGAGACGGGCGGGTCCAGTACCCCATACCTCACCGCTGGGTGTGGTTACAGGCTATGAACTGGAGCATGGGGTGAATCACGGCTGTCTGTGCTAGGAGGAGTTGAGAGTAGCCTCCTGTGTGTGAAGACTCCAGGCCAAGCTGGATGCTGGTCACTGACCCACCTGTATGAACGCAGGTCGGGGACACCTGAGAAGGGGCGCTGTAAAGCAATTGTTTTCCGCTTGTTTTGGCCTGCACTTAAAGGCTGCTAGTTTTGCATTTTTTCTGTTTTATGGAGGAAATAAACCGTTTTTGACTATAAGCTTGTGAAGACGCTGCCTTTTGTTGTTCTCCTGACGCCCACAAGCGAGTCGCCCTATCACAATTCCTATATCTATACTTTGGTCAATGCAGAGTGTTAAAATTTCCAATTCCATCCAGACCACAGGACATGAAAAAATCCATGTATTTATCATAAAAAAGCACTTTAGGTGCCCCTGCATTGTAATATATTGACATCGATCACTGAAGGTTTCTGCTGGTGATTAAGGACCTGTGTGATGTCACGCCTATGTGACTGTAATGGGCAGAGTTAAGCAGGCCTCAAGTTAGAGACCCTTTGGGCTTAGCTCCACCCATTATGGTCACATGGTCATGACATCATCTCAGGTGTATTTCTGCACATAGTGATGTCAATACATTACAATGCAGAGGGGCGTGACTATGTTTTAATAACTGCATGACTGAAGTGGATTGATGTGACTATTACCAGTCGCTGAAGTATCCCCCGATGACTGACAGTGCAGGTACCTAATGCAAACATCTAAGGTGCTTTTATATGATAAGTACATAGATTTTTTGAAAACCAGGTTAGTGATGCATGATCTATACAATGGGGCGTACTAAAAACAAACAATGACATGAGAGGTTCTCTATAACACAAGTTTAGGAATAAATTCTAGGCATATTTGTAAATTGGTGTTCTAAAAAATCTGTAGCCTTAATGTAAAAATATATTATTTAACTACTGAAATAGACTATGCTAATTTCCAGGGCTGTGGAGTCAGAGTCGTGGAGTCGGTGTCCATTTTAGGCGGAGTTTAAGTCGGATTCAGGGAAATTGAGGTGTCGGAGTCGAATGTTTGGCTTATTGATTTCACAGCCCTGGGTGTGGAGCCAGTGCTCATTTTGGTGGAGTTGGAGTCTTATTCAGGGTAAATTGAGGAGTCAGAGGTTTGGCTTATTGAGTTCACTGCCATGCTTGTGGAGTCGGAGTCCATTTTGGTGGAGTCGGTATCACATTCAAGGAAATTGAGGAGTCGAATATTTGACTTTACTGACTTTACAGCCATGATTGTGGAGTCGGAGTTGTGAAGTCGGTGTCCATTTTGGGTGGAGTTGGAGTCAGATTCAGGGAATTTGAGGATTGAGAGTGTGAGGTTTGGCTTACTGAGTTCACAGCCATGGTTTTGGAGTTGGCGTCTTGGAAGTGGAATCATGGAGTCGGAGTTGGTGACCATTTTGGTGAAGTCAGAGTCACATTCAAGGAAACTGAGGAGTCGGAGGTTTGGCTTATTGACTTTACAGCCATTGTTGTGGAGTTGGAGTTGTAGAGTTGGTGTCTATTTTGGTGGAGTCAGAGTCGCATTGAAGGAAATTGAGGGGATGGAGTCGGAAGTTTGGCTTACTGAGTTCATAGCCATGCTTGTGGAGTCCGAGTCTTGGAGTCGGAGTCGATGTCCATTTTGGTGGAGTCGGAGTCACATTAAAGGAAATTGAGGACTCAGAGTTGGATGTTTGGCAAACTGACTACACAGCCATAGTTGTGGAGTCGGTGTCCATTTCGGGTGGAGTTGGAATCGGATTCAGGGAAATTGAGGAGTCAGAGTCAGGTGTATGGCTTACTGCGTTCACAGACATGGTTGTGGAGTTGGAGTTGTGGAGGTGGAGTCTGGGAGTCGGAGTCGGTGTCCATTTTGGTGGAGTCAGAGTCGCATTCAATGAAATTGAAGAGTTGGAGTCAGAGTTGGATGTTTGGCTTACTGACTTCACAGCTATAGTTGTGGAGTTGGAGTCCATTTTGGTGGAGTTGAAGTCAGATGTTTGGCTTACTGACTCCACAGTGCTGCTAATTTCAATATTTTTCGATTTCGTTACCTCTTCATTTTACTTATTTTACTTAAATCCATAAATTTTTTTTAGGCTATTTTTTCTGTAATTGAGCAGGCAAAGCTAAATTGATATTCATCATTGCTTCTGCTCTCTATTCTCGAAGGAACCTTCTATACTGAGAACAAAACCTCACGGTCTGTAGATTTTATGAAACTGTTGTATAAAAATATCTGTTGAGCCATTGTGGAAAATACAGATATTATGAATTAATCTTGAATTAGACTGAAATTTTTTTTTTTTTTTTTTTTTTTTTTTTTAATTAAGGAGTACATAAAAAATTCTGAAACCATACAAACATCTACTTATTGCCAAATTTATTAATTACGACTATTTGTGGTTGTAATGTTAAAAGAAATCACATAAATTAGAGAAGAATAGTAGTAAAATGAGAATATATATGCAAAATGTTAACAATTTAGTTTCAATGTCCTACACTCATCTCAAACTTAACGTTTAACAAATCTCTATATTTTTACATCATTTTTTACATTGTAGCTTAACATTTCTCCACCCTTAAACAATAAGAAAATTCTATATTTAAGATATTTTTGTAAATGAACTTCAACTTTATGGAATTTTAGATTTCATCTCCTGTTAGATTTTTTTCTGTAGTTTATTTTACTTATATTAAAATAAATGTTAAATTTGATCTTTTCTCTCAATATTTTAGCACATAATTTCCACTCACGTAAATGAAGAGACCTTGACCAACTTTTATTTTTCATGAAGTGCATGGGCGAAAGGAGTTTTTCATGAACACCCAGGATTGCAATTAAAAGTACATTGTCTGATCAATGAAGGTGATCAATAAATACATGGTAGAACTGAACATTTGCTCTGGATATGGAGGGTAAACTTCTCATCAGAAGTGGTTTCTGCCACTATGAATTAGACTGCTACATCCTGTTGGCTCCTAATATGAGACTCCTACTTCCTGTTGGTGCATATTATTAGATTCCTGCTTCCTGATGTTTCCTAATGTGAGATTCCTACTTCCTGTTGGCTCCAAATATTAGTCTCCTACTTCTTGTTGGCTCCTTATATGAGAATCCTTCGTCTTGGCTCTTATATTAGACTAGATGGCAGCCCGATTCTAAAGAATCGGGTAGTCTAGAATCCATATATAGTTTATTTAGTAATAGTTAGGGGAGTGCGGTGAAATTGTGTGTATAGAGGTGACTCAGTGGGTAGCACTGCGCGGTGGCTCAGTGGTTAGCACTGCGCGGTGGCTCAGTGGTTAGTACTGCGTGCGGTGGCTCAGTGGTTAGCAGTGAGTGCGCTGGCTCAGTGGTTAGCAGTGAGTGCGCTGGCTCAGTGGTTAGCAGTGAGTGCGCTGGCTCAGTGGTTAGCAGTCAGTGCGCTGGCTCAGTGGTTAGCAGTGAGTGCGGTGGCTCAGTGGTTAGCAGTGAGTGCGGTGGCGCAGTGGTTGGCAGTGAGTGCGGTGGCGCAGTGGTTAGCAGTGAGTGCGGTGGCGCAGTGGTTAGCAGTGGAGTGCAGTGGCGTCCAGTGGTTAGCAGTGAGTGGGGTGGCTCAGTGGTTAGCAGTGAGTGCGGTGGCTCAGTGGTAGCAGTGAGTGCAGTGGCTCAGTGGTTAGCAGTGAGTGCAGTGGCTCAGTGGTTAGCAGTGAGTGCGGTGGCTCAGTGGTTAGCAGTGAGTGCGGTGGCTCAGTGGTTAGCAGTGTGGGGTGGCTCAGTGGTTAGCAGTGAGTGCGGTGAAATTGGTCAGCGCAGCGGCGTGGGCAGAGTGGTCAGCGCAGCGGCGTGGGCAGAGTGGTCAGCGCAGCGCATGGGCATGGGCAGAGTGGTCAGCGCAGCGCGTGGCAGAGTGGTCAGTGCAGCGCCGTGGGCAGAGTGGTCAGCGCAGCGCCGTGGGCAGAGTGGTAAGCACACACATACACTCCGCTATACTTACCACCGACCCTGCGTCTTCCCCGCCGCCTGGATCCTGAGTCGACATGTCGCCGCCCCCGGACGACTGGATCCAATATGTTGTCCGGGTAGTTTTGCGAGACATCTTGGACGCTATATTGGATCCAGTAGTTTGGGGGCAGCGACATGTCGACTGAGGATCCAGGCAGCGGACGCAGGGCCGGTGGTAAGTATAGCGGAGTGTGTGTGTGTGTGTATGTGTGTGTGTGTACAAAGTTGAGGGAAGTGTGGACAAAGTGACGGAAGTGCGTACATACACACATATACACACATAGTGTACATTGCATATGGAGGGGTGAGGAGAGCGGAGGCTGGAGGGCAGAGGACAGGGAGAGGAGAGCGGAGGCTGGAGGGCAGAGGAGGGCGGAGGCTGGAGGCTGGAGGGCAGAGGACAGGGAGAGTAGAGCGGAGGCTGGAGGGCAGAGGACAGGGAGAAGCGAGTGGAGGCTGGAGGGCAGAGGACAGGGAGAGGAGAGCGGAGGCTATAGGGCAGAGGAGAGCAGAGGCTGGAGGGCAGAGGACAGGGAGAGGAGAGGGGAGGCTGGAGGGCAGAGGACAGGGGGAGGAGAGCGGAGGCTATAGGGCAGAGGAGAGCAGAGGCTGGAGGGCAGAGGACAGGGAGAGGAGAGGGGAGGCTGGAGGGGCGGAGGAGAGGGAGAGGAGAGCGGAAGGTGGAGGGTAGAGGAGAGGGAGAGGAGAGCGGAAGCTGGAGGGCAGAGGACAGGGAGAGGAGAGCGGAGGCTGGAGGGCAGAGGACAGGGAGAGGAGAGCGGAGGCTATAGGGCAGAGGAGAGCAGAGGCTGGAGGGCAGAGGACAGGGAGAGGAGAGGGGAGGCTGGAGGGCAGAGAAGAGTGGAGGCTGGAGGGCAGAGGATAGGGAGAGGAGAGCGGAGGCTGGAGGGCAGAGGACAGGGAGAGGAGAGCGGAGGCTGGAGGGCAGAGGACAGGGAGAGGAGAGCGGAGGCTGGAGGGCAGAGGACAGGGAGAGGAGAGCGAAGGCTGGAAGGCAGAGGACAGGGAGAGGGGAGCGGAGGCTGGAGGGCAGAGGACAGGGAGAGCAGAGCGGAGGCTGGAGGGCAGAGGACAGGGAGAGGAGAGTGGAGGCTGGAGGGCAGAGGACAGGGAGAGGAGAGTGGAGGCTAGAGGGCAGAGGACAGGGAAAGGAGAGCGGAGGCTGGGGGGCAGAGGAGGGCGGAGGCTGGAGGGCAGAGGACAGGGAGAGTAGAGCGGAGGCTGGAGGGCAGAGGACAGGGAGAAGCGAGTGGAGGCTGGAGGGCAGAGGACAGGGAGAGGAGAGCGGAGGCAGGAGGGCAGAGGACAGGGAGAGGAGGCTGGAGGGCAGAGGCCAGGGAGAGGAGAGCGGAGGCTGGAGGGCAGAGGACAGGGAGAGGAGAGCGAAGGCTGGAAGGCAGAGGACAGGGAGAGGGGAGCGGAGGCTGGAGGGCAGAGGACAGGAGAGCAGAGCGGAGGCTGGAGGGCAGAGGACAGGGAGAGGAGAGTGGAGGCTAGAGGGCAGAGGACAGGGAAAGGAGAGCGGAGGCTGGGGGGCAGAGGAGGGCGGAGGCTGGAGGGCAGAGGACAGGGAGAGTAGAGCGGAGGCTGGAGGGCAGAGGACAGGGAGAAGCGAGTGGAGGCTGGAGGGCAGAGGACAGGGAGAGGAGAGCGGAGGCAGGAGGGCAGAGGACTGGGAGAGGAGGCTGGAGGGCAGAGGGCAGGGCAGAGGAGGCTGGAGGGCAGGGCAGAGGAGGCTGGAGGGCAGAGGCCAGGGCAGAGGAGGCTGGAGGGCAGAGGCCAGGGCAGAGGGCAGGGCAGAGGAGGCTGGAGGCCAGAGGCCAGGGCAGAGGGCAGGGCAGAGGAGGCTGGAGGGCAGAGGCCTGGGCAGAGGAGGCTGGAGGGCAGAGGCCAGGGCAGAGGAGGCTGGAGGGCAGAGGCCAGGACAGAGGAGGCTGGAGGGCAGAGGCCAGGACAGAGGAGGCTGGAGGGCAGAGGAGGCTGGAGGGCAGAGGCCAGGGCAGAGGGCAGGGCAGAGGAGGCTGGAGGGCAGAGGCCAGGGCAGAGGAGGCTGGAGGGCAGAGGCTAGGGCAGAGGAGGCTGGAGAGCAGAGGCCAGGGCAGAGGAGGCTGGAGGGCAGAGGCTAGGGCAGAGGAGGCTGGAGAGCAGAGGCCAGGGCAGAGGAGGCTGGAGGGCAGAGGCCAGGGCAGAGGAGGCTGGAGGGCAGAGGCCAGAGCAGAGGAGGCTGGAGGGCAGAGGCCAGGGCAGAGGAGGCTGGAGGGCAGAGGCCAGGGCAGAGGAGGCTGGAGGGCAGAGGCCAGGGCAGAGGAGGCTGGAGGGCAGAGGCCAGGGCAGAGGAGGCTGGAGAGCAGAGGGCAGGGCAGAGGAGGCTGGAGGGCAGAGGGCAGGGCAGAGGAGGCTGGAGGGCAGAGGGCAGGGCAGAGGAGGCTGGTGGTCAGAGGCCAGAGCAGAGGAGGCTGGAGGGCAGAGGCCAGGGCAGAGGAGGCTGGAGGGCAGAGGCCAGGGCAGAGGAGGCTGGAGGGCAGAGGCCAGGGCAGAGGAGGCTGGAGGGCAGAGGCCAGGGCAGAGGAGGCTGGAGGGCAGAGGGCAGGGCAGAGGAGGCTGGAGGGCAGAGGGCAGGGCAGAGGAGGCTGGTGGGCAGAGGCCAGAGCAGAGGAGGCTGGAGGGCAGAGGCCAGGGCAGAGGAGGCTAGAGGGCAGAGGCCAGGGCAGAGGAGGCTGGAGGGCAGAGGCCAGGGCAGAGGAGGCTGGAGGGCAGAGGCCATGGCAGAGGGCAGGGCAGAGGCTGCTGGAGCCGGCAGGGCAGACTCACCACGGGCCGGGAATCAGCTGTACTGTAGCAGGAGAGGAGAGGAGGGGCGGGCAGAGCTGCAGGAGAGGAAGTCCCGCCCTCCCTCCTCTCCAGGCACACGGCAGGGAGCACGGGTACCCCCAGGGTGTGTGTGGCCCTCCGAGGTGGCGGGCAATGGGCCCCCCTGCCAACCCCCGGTATGTAGCTACTGGCTGGAGGGCAGAGGGTGGAGGGGAGAGGCTGGAGGGCACACGGAACTTCCGAGGTCGGAACGTTCCTGTGCCGCTGCCTGTAGCAGGGGGCCTGCACTGGCTGACGTCACCAGCCCCTGGGCGAAGGCCATCACGGAAGTGGGGCGTGGCCTTTTCCGGAAGTGGCCTTCGGGTTTTTATATAAGATTCTACTTCCGTTGGCACTTATATTAGACTCTACTTCCTGTGGCTCCTAATATTAGACCCTAGTTTGTATACTTCTAATATTAGACTCACACTTCTGTTGCTCTAATATTAGAACTTTTTTACTGTGGCTGCTTAATACTTGTCCTGTCGGCCTATATAGACTACTTATGTGGCCTATTTGACCTATCGTGGCTCTATTTATATTTATATAGACCCTACTTCCTGTTGGCTCCTAATATTAGACCCTACTTCCTGTTGGCTCCTAATATTAGACCCCTACTTCTGTTATATTCTAAGATTAGACCTCACTTTCCTGTTGGCTCCTAATATTAGAGCTCCTACTTTCTGTTGGCTCCTAATATTAAACTCCTACTTTCTGTTGGCTCCTAATATTAGAACCCTACTTCACTGTTGGCTGCTAATATTTAACCCTATTTCCTGTTGGCTTCCTAATATTAGACCCCTACTTCTGTTGGCTCCTAATATTAGACTCCTACTTTCTGTTGGCTCCTAATATTAGACTCTACTTCTGTTGGCTCTAATATTAGACCTTACTTCTGTTGCTTCTCATAATTAGACCTTATTTCCTGTTGGCTCTAATATTAGACTCCCTACTTCTTTTGGCTCCTAATATTAGACTCCCTACTTTCTGTTGGCTCCTAATATTAGAACCCTACTTACTGTTGGCTGCTAATTTTAAACCCGTATTTCCTGTTGGCTCTATATTAGACCCCTACTTCCTGTTGGCTCCTAATATTAGACCCTACTTCCTGTTGGCTCCTAATATTAGACCCCTACTTCCTGTTGGCTTCTAATATTAGACCTCTATTTCCTGTTGGCTCCTAATATTAGACCCTACTTCCTGTTGGCTTCTAAATTAGACCCTACTTTCCTGTTGGCTCCTAATATTAGACCCCTACTTCCTTTGGCTCCTAATATTAGACTCCCTACTTTCTGTTGGCTCCTAATATTAGAACCCTACTTACTGTTGGCTCTAATATTAGACCCTATTTCCTGTTGGTCTATATATTAGACCCCTACTTCCTGTTGGCTCCTAATATTAGACTCCTACTTCCTGTTGGCTCCTATATGAGAACTCCTATTCTGTTGGCTCTTATATTAGACCTCTACTTCCTGTTGCACTTCTTATATTAGACTCCTACTTCCTGTTGGCTCCTAATATTAGACCCCTACGTTTGTTATACTTCTAATATTAGACTCCACTTTCTGTTGGCTCCTATATTAGAACTTTACTTACTGTTGGCTGCTATATTATACTGTTATTCCTGTTGGCTCTATATATTAGACCCCTACTTCTGTTGGCTCCTAATATTAGACTCCTACTTCCTGTTGGCTCCTAATATTAGAACCCTTACTTCTGTTGGCTCCTTAATATTAGACTTCTACTTCCTGTTGGCTCCTATATTAGACCCTACTTCCTGTTGGCTCCTAATATTAGACCCCTACTTCCTGTTGATCTTCTAATATTAGACCTCTACTTTCCTGTTGGCTCCTAATATTAGGCCCCTACTTTCTTTTGGCTCCTAATAATTAGACCCCTACTTCTGTTGGCTCCTAATATTAGACCCCTACTTCTGTTGGCTCTAATATTAGACCCTATTTCCTGTTGGCTCCTAATATTAGACCCCTACTTCCTGTTGGCTCCTAATATTAGACTCACCACTTTCTGTTGGCTCTAATATTAGAACTCTACTTACTGTTGGCTGCTATATTATTACTTCGTATTTCCTGTTGGCTCATTATAATAGACCCCTACTTCTGTTGGCTCCTAATATTAAGACTCCACTTTCCTGTTGGTTCTAATATTAGAACTCTTACTTACTGTTGGCTCTAATATTACTTCCTTGTACTTTCCTGTTGGCTCCTAATATTAGACTCCTACTTTCTTTTGGCTCCTAATATTAGACTCCTACTTTCTGTATATTAACTATTTCCTGTTGCTCCTAATTATTAGGCTCCTACTTTCTTTTGGCTCCTAATATTAGCTCCTACTTTCTTTGTCTAATATAGGCTCCTACTTTCTTTTGGCTCTAATATTAGGCTCCTACTTTCTTTGGCTCCTAATATTAGAACTCCCATTTCTGTTGGCTCCTAATATTAGAACTCTATTACTGTTGGCTGCTAATATTTTACCTGTATTTCCTGTTGCCTTCTGATATATTAGACCCCTACTTCCTGTTGGCTCCTAATATTAGACTCCTACTTCCTGTTGGCTCCTAATATTAGACTCCTACTTTCTTTTGGCTCCTAATATTAGACTCCCACTTCCTGCTGGCTCCTAATATTAGACTCCCACTTCCTGTTGGCTCCTAATATTAGACTCCCACTTTCTGTTGGCTCCTAATATTAGACTCCCACTTCCTGTTGGCTCCTAATATTAGACTCCCACTTTCTGTTGGCCTGTAATATTAGATGACTCTATCCTGTTGTTTCCTAATTTGAGATTCCCACTCCCTGTTGTTTCATAATATTAGACTCTTACATCCTGTCAGTGCATATTATTAGACTCCTACTTCCTGTCAGTGCATATTAGTAGACTCCTACTTCCTGTCAGTGCATATTATTAGACTCCTACTTCCTGTTGGCACTTAATAATAGACTCCTACTTTCTGTGGGCTCATAATATGATACACCTACTTTCTGTTGGCTCCTAAAGTTATACGGCATATTTGGAGTATAGGGGACTGTAAATTAGTGGGTGTGACCTGCTTAGTTGGTGAGTGTGACACCCGGCGTTTCCTTTACGCACTGTATCGCTCACCCAGGCGGCTTCTCATATCCATTCCCTGCATACTGATGTTGCCTGCTTGCAGTACACAGCTTGTTGGTTGCCGCCTTGGTCGGTGGGTGCACTTTCTTCACAGTGTCAGGGAACAGGAATTCATGGACTTGGTGGCCGGCTTAGTGAGTGGGCTTGATTAGCTCTCCTGTGCGCTACCACAAACCGGCTGCTTATCAAGGCACGCTCACTTTACTTGCAGGGTCATGGAATGTAGTCGGTTGATGGGGGCATGGTGACCAGGCTTAGTTAGTAAGCTGAAATGATGGGCCAAAGGGCACACACTAACCGGGTAGAGCGTGCAGAAGGAAATACCGGGCAATACCCACTACAGCAGACATCATGCCCACCAACTAATCCAGTCACACCCACTAACTTCTGCCCACCCATACTTGAAGTATGCCAAATTAGACCCCGATTTTGTACCTTACTTACTATCTCGCATTTTAAGGAAAAAACATCAAGATACCTCAAATCAATACCAAGATGGTTAAATCCATAGATTGATGTCTTTTCTGATCTGGGTGTAGTTCTAGTTTTGCTGATTTTACAAAGTCTTGGTCCTTTCATTGCCTGGTCTGTAGCTTCATTCCGAAGCAAAATCCTTGACTGGTTTCAATCATAGATCTTCTGCAGACGTCTACACAGACACCCACAGTCCTTTGCAGCGAGCTCATGCCAAGTTTCTGATCTCTGGTTTTAGACAAAGTTCATCTAAGCAAAGGGAACACCATATTGCTTAGTTGCTTAGTTGTTGAGCGGAGAAAGGGGGGTCGGCTTTAGCTTTTGTCTTGGCCCCAAAACCGGGGTTTTCTGCAGCTGATCCTAGATGAATTCCAGGTGGTAGAAAAGAATCCACTAAGTTCTTATCCAAATGTTTTTCATTCACAAACTTCCTGATTCTCCTAATTAATGGATGAGTCATGTTTGTCCTGTTCCTAAAATCAAAGATCACCCACAAACATCACAGTTCATTCTGTGGTGACTTTTTTTTCTTCTTCTTTTGTGCTTGTAAATCTGTGATTGTTTAGACATTTTTGTTGCATTAAGCTCGGTAAGTGGTGCGTAAAATCTTTTTAAGTGTTTTTGTGTCAACATAAAGTCTGGCGAAGAGAAAAAACATAAATACATGATTTATTTTACTTATATATTCAAGTCTAAGTGATTCGAGGGAGTGGGAGGAAAGAAATTTCTGTTGGTACCTTAAGGGTTAATATTAGTAGTCATAGCAGTATTAGCTGTCCATTGTATGGGCCTGGCTGTGGCTCTCCAGGTGAGCTGCTGCTGCTGTGTGTGTCAGGTGACGCGGTTGTCCACTCCCCCAGCCTTTAAATAATCCCATTACTCATCAGCTGGTGTCGCTGAAAGAGTTCATTCACTCTGTGAGCTGCTGCTGTGTGTGTCAGGTGACGCGGTTGTCCACTCCCCCAGCCTTTAAATAATCCCATTACTCATCAGATGGTGTCACTGAAAGAGTTCATTCAGTCTTTGACCTGTGAGCTGCTGCTGTGTGTGTCATGTGACATGGTTGTCCACTCCCCCAGCCTTTAAATAATCCCGTTGCTCATCAACTGGTGACGCTGAAAGAGTTCATTCACTCTGTGAGCTGCTGCTGTGTGTGTCAGGTGACGCGGTTGTCCACTCCCCCGGCCTTTAAATAATCCCATTACCCATCAGATGGTGTCACTGAAAGAGTTCATTCACTCTTTGACCTGTGAGCTGTTTTATGCTGTGTGCAGTTTCTGCTAGAGTTTTCAGGAACCGTCTTTTCCCTGGATGGAGTTGCTGTGACTATTCTGGTCCCTGGGTGGAGGTGAATGGGTTGCAGACTAGGACTGCTTAGGAGCAGGGCAAGGGTGGCGGCCCAGACATCCTCACCTTTAGAACTACTACTGGGAACAGAGTCAGCTAGGGACCCCCAGTCTAAGAGTTAGACTAGTTCTTCTGATCGCCTTTAGCCCGTCACTGCCATCTTGCTACCTATACCCATGTCCAGACTGATTTACCAGAGGGATGCTGTAGTTTTGATTTGTGTAAGTTTTGAATACATTGCAATGATGAATATTCTGTATGTGTATTAAGGATGTTTACACCATACTGTATACTGATAGGTTTATTTTAACAAAAGGAGGTGTTTTTGATCACATTTATACGGTATAAGAAAGGTTAGTTTGATATGTTGTATGCTTCACAAAGATCTAATTGTGGATTGAAATGTTGCACTGAGGAAGGTGGAATAAAGATTTTGTTGATGAACATACTGGCTATGAGGAGCACTGTCTTTGAATACGATTAAAACAATCCAAGATGGCTCTTTGGTTGTGACATGCACTACACCAAGGATGAGGTTTAATCCCCTATATTTTGTAAGGGGTGCTGCAAATTTCCATTTGTCTATACCTAGGGACCCCCAGCCTAAGGGTCAGACTAGTTCCCCTGATGACCTTTAGCTTGTCCCTGCCATCTTGCTTCCATACCTCTTCATCCGTCATAGACACCTGTGATAGGTTATGAGGTTTAGAGGAATATTGCTCTGGTGGCTTTTCTCAATTTGTACCCTAGAAGGTGTTAGAGGTCTTCTCACTGGATTTTTTAAATTTAAACTAAGTATCTCCTCCAATTGGTGCTGGTCTGCTGATTCTGGAACACTTTTTATTTTTTCTCTGAGCCCCTCTGTTCCAAAGTTATAACTCCATTCAACCAAATGGGCGTGTACCACTTCTCTGTAGGCTTTTGTTGCTTTTTCACCTCTGATGCTGGCCAATCAAGGCACAGCCGCACCCACAGGGAAGTTTTGTGGACCACGCCCAGTTAACACCTTTATAACTAGGGAGTGAAACTTTGGAATGGAGGAGGACAGAATGAAAAGACAAACTGTTCCTTAATCAGTGGATGAGCGATAATTGGAGGAGGTACTCGGTTTAAATAAAAAAAAAAAAGTGAAAGGTCCCCTTTAACTAATCACTGATTGAGAATGATCATCTGTCATCAAACAATCCAGCTTTAAGACAGCGGCCACTGCTGGGGAAAATGTAGGATTACATGCTGGCAATTAAATGTGCAAATTGCCTCTTCAGCGAGGAAGAGGACTTGAACTCTAGTGCCACCTATTGGAAGTAACAATCTTAGAAGTCAATTTTGACCTTTTAGCGAGCTTTGCCATGAGCAGACACACTGTACATTGATCTTTTATGTGTATAGTTGAGTCAATCATTCGTTACTAAAAATTGCATAATTATTATAACTATTTACTGGCCTTCAACTCGATCTTGAGCCATGGTGACTTGATGGATGAACGCTCTGTAGGAAAATCAGTCTTGTGCAGCTTAGATAGGTCCACCAGGATCTTCTCCAAACCTAGATAGGTCCATTAGGATTTTCTCCAAACATAGATTGGTCCAGCAGGGTCCTCTCCAAGCCTAGATAGGTGCATCAGGATCTTCTCCAAGTCTAGATAGGTCCACCAGGATCTTCTCCAGGTCTAGATAGGTCCACTAGGATCTTCTCAAAGCCTTAATAGGTCCACCAGCGTCTTCTCCAAGCCTAGATAGGTCCACCAGGATTTTCTCCAAACATAGATTGGTCCAGCAGGGTCCTCTCCAAGCCTAGATAGGTGCATCAGGATCTTCTCCAAGTCTAGATAGGTCCACGAGGATCTTCTCCAAGCCTAGATAGGTCCACTAGGGTCTTCTTCAAGCCTTGATAGGTCCACCAGGATCTTCTCCAAGCCTAGATTGGTCCACCAGGGACTTCTCCAGGCCTAGATAGGTCCACCAAGGTCTTCTCCAAGCCTAGATAGGTCCTCCGGGGTCTTCTCCAAGCCTAGATAGGTCTATCAGGGTCTTCTTCAAGCCTAGATAAACAACTAAAGTAAAAAAATAAAGGTTCAGGTATTTCTGAAACTTGTGACACCAATTAACTAATGTTAAAAAGTTAGGGCAAGTCAAAGTTTAGCATTCTCTGAACATTGCGAGCTTCAGTAGGTGTCAATATTGTCATTTTTTTCCTGTGCAGCGACAATCAGATATATATGTGTGTATATATGTTTATCTTCTCGTGCCGTTGCTATTTCTAGGAAACTTGTTAGGAAACCAAAACCTCAGTAGAAAACCTCCAGTACCTCAGCCGAGAACAAGGCTGCGAGCCCAGCAGAGAGCATGAGAATAGCAATGTTGCTTTTTTGCTCCCTTAACACAAATACCCAAATGGAAGAAGTCAGGTCTCTTAAAGGGAATCTTGGAACACAATTAAATGAAGTGCTGATTTCATAAAGGGTTTGTCATGTTTGTTTTGAAAATGGCTAACAGAGGTGTAAAGTAATAAAAAATTAAGAAATCCGATTCCAGCACCATTATTTTTCCGGCACTTTTTGGCTTGGCATTTTCCGTCCAGCAATGTGATTTCAACAAGGGCACGTGGCCATTCAGTTTTGGGAGAAAAATTTAGCCTGCATTGATGATCGGTCTATGGACATGAAACCAGAAATAAAATAGCTTTGTGAGATTGAGAATAGTCAGTATGGAAGTGGTGGTGAACAGTGTCAGGCTGGGGCGGTGGGGGCCCACTAATGACGTTGACTCTGGGGGCCACTGATCAACTACATACAAATATTACAGTCACAAATTTGTCTATGCTTCTATATAATAATATACTGGGTAGTCTTTAGTGAAACGAGTGTATTGTGCCAACTACTGATTACATTGGAAGGTGAGTGACATAATGCTGAATAGGGGCCCACCAGAGGATTCTCCGCTCACCCGCAGGCCAGTCCACACCTGATGGTGAGTGTTAGAGCTGTTCAAAAAGATTTCCGCTGTCTTGGTCTGACGTCTGGGTCTCTGTGGCGGCCAGACTGGGACAGTCTTCACGTTTGTGACCGTCATCTTCAACTTAACACTAGAAGTCCCAGAGAGAGGTCATTTAACATTTCTACCTTTGGAACCCAGAGACGGGTCGAATGACCTGAAGAATTTTAGCTAACATCCTCTAATCACCGTCTTTTGTTCTGTAATTACTGTTGCACCACAGAAGGTTGTTGTTTTCCATTGAGTTAGCCATTTAGTTTCTTGTTAGTTCTATTCAGTTTGGACTAAGGGTCCTTTGACCCTCTTTCGGGACTTCAGGGGGGAGCTCGAAATTTCTGGGACTTCTAGTGTTAAGAACTTGGACACCTTTGCATTTACAGGACCCCATGAAGCCTAATAAATAGTGAAGGAGCCAGCATATTGGACTGAGGATGCCAGCCACAAAAGTAAAGACAACTCTTGCCAGGACCCCCTGGAGCACCAGACCAGGGAGCACAAATCTCTTTGCTCAACTCAAATATTAACTGGATCACCTCTACTTCAATACTGACTATTCCCAGTCTCCCAATCATCTCTCTTCTTCCTCCTTCATGTCTGTAAACATGAAGCATGATGATCCTTTGTGCTCAGCTCTACTGAGTTATTCCGTGGGAGGAGACTTAGTTTAGATATTAGAAAAAACTTTTTGACAGTGAGGGTGATCAACAAGTGGAACAGGCGGCCACAGGAGGTGGTGAGTTCCCCTTTAATGGAAGTCTTCACACAGGGGCTGGATAGACATGTGTCTGGGCGGATTTAGTGAATTATGCTTTGAGCAGGGGGGTTGGACCAGATGATCCAGGAGGCCCCTTCCAACTCTACTATTCTATGTTTCTAAGCCATATTTGGTAGCACAAGACTTTTAAAGGGCTTTCCCATCTTGTGAGGATGACCCATCACTTTAAGATTGAGGAGGGGGTCATAAAGATGTGTTAAATATACAGATTTAATTGTCCGGGAATTAAACTTCTGTGTCACAATAGGGAGAAGAGATGCTCTCCGTTCTGTGCCAAAGTAAGGGGAATACTAGGGACAATATAAAGGAGGGTCCTAATGATAGGGGATTGGAGAAGAGCTGACCACTTGACACTCACCTGTGCTTGAGCCCTGCACTCCCTAGTATCTCTAGACTGGTCCTTTCACATTCCTAAGCCCTGACTGATCCTGGGTTAGCCCTGGCTAGTGAGTTGGGCAGCAAGACACGAGCCTTACTACTGTATTATGATAAGGCAACACAGGCAAAGCGACAAACAAGCAGGAACAAAACAAAAAAGGCAATTTCACCACTGTGGCGGGAGCCACTTCTTCTGTGAGGTCAGCATAGAAGAACTATAACTGGCACATGAGAGAGCCAGGAGTGAGTTTAAATAACAGAAGGGAGTGGCAATAATGGATAACAGCTGAGATTAGAGCAAAAGGAATATCAGCAGGATCAAACAGGAGTTCTTAACCCTACAACACTAAAAGAAACAAAATTTGCTCCACTCATATTCATCGCTGAGCAGACTCCAATGGGGCCATGAGATTGGCTAATTGCTGTGACCTTCTGATCCCAGATACCATGAAGGTCCTAGCCAGGCATGACACGCTCGTGAGAATAGGGTCACATCTCTGTGAAAGGGAATGAATTGTACAGCTAGTTAATGTATGTGAGTGATATTATAGAGGTACAAGACCACCCCCGATACCTAATCACATTATATAGATTTAATGGAACGGGCTTCTCTAATCTGGCAGATACAAGGCCTAGATCATGTAATACCACCTATCAACAGCAGTGGCCGCTGGAGGAGAAACAAGCAGCCGGTTGCATCCTACCTTAACCAAATCAGTTTTGATCGCTGTTTTCTGTGTGAGTAAGGCTTTGTCCTGTAGGTGGCGCTGTTGAGGTTTGCAAGTTTTAAAGAACAGTCACTGACTAAATCTTTCCATGTAAATGAATGGTAACAGAGTTACCTACAGTAAATAATGTATGATTTCCTCTACGTATATGATGACCAGTCATCCTATTATTTCGGTTTGCTTTTCATTTACTGTATCCTATGTTCTAACTATAGTATAAACCATTGTAACAGGAAATCTAAGAAGAAGAAAAAAAGGGTGCGGCTCGCCAAAAACAGCCACACTCAGAAATATCTTACACTATATGATGGGTAATTAATTTAGTAATGCCGATCAGATACTATAATGAGATATATAGCATAATCCTATCGGGCGCATTAAGGGGCCGTGTTATTCCCAGCTTCCAATAATATACACTTAAACAAGGAGACTTAAACATTGCATTACTAAAAAATGTAAGAAACAGCAACACATAATGCATGGGCGATCACCAAGTTGTGTACAATATTACTTTATTTAGAAATGCAAAAATCGCATACTTGGAAATTTAAAACCAATTAAAACATGGGAAAAATTCCCTTACATCAAAGAGGAGGTCCCACTTAGCAAAATGATATATGGCTACAGGCAAATACTCTTTTAGGAGTCCGGTGTCACGTATATACGTGTTTCTGTATCAAATTCCCCGAAGGGGTAACATACCAGATTACAAACACTTTGACATCAGCATCAATAGACAGTCATATGAAAAAGTTTGGGCACCCCTCTTAATCTTACTCTTTTTTTTTTTTGCTTAAAATAGTTTTTTTGCAACAGCTATTTCAGTGTGATATATATGTAATAACTGATGGACACAGTAATATTTCAGTGTGATATATGTAATAACTGATGGACACAGTAATATTTCAGGATTGAAATGAGGTTTATTGTACTAATCAAAAATGTGAAATATGCATTATTTCAAAATTTGACAGGTGCCAAAGTATGGGCACCCTTCTGATTTTCATGATTTGAATACTCCTAACTACTTTTTACTGACTTACTGAAGCACTAAATTGGTTTGGTAACCTCATTGAGCTTTGTACTTCATAGCCCGGTGTATCCAATCATGAGAAAAGCTATTTCAGGTGTCCACTTGCAAGTTGTTCTCCTAGTTGCATCTTCTCTGAGGAGTGGCATCATGGGCTCCTCAAAACAGCTCTCAAATGATCTGAAAAAAAAAGATTGTTCAACATAGTTGTTCAGGGGAAGGATACAATAAGCTGTCTCAGAGATTTAACCTGTCAGTTTCCACTGTGAGGAACATAGTAAGAAAATGGAAGACCACAGGGACAGTTCTTGCAAAGGCCAGAAGTTACAGGCCAACAAAAACAGCAGAAAGGCAGAGAAGAAGAATGGTGATAACAGTCAAGAACAATCCACAGACCACCTCCAAAGACCTGCAGCATCATCTTGCTGCAGATGGTGTCACTGTGCATCAGTCAACAATACAGCGCACACTGCACAAGGAGAAGCTGTATGGGAGAGTGATGCGAAAGAAGCCGTTTTTGCATGCACGCCACAAACAGAGTCGCCTGAAGTATGCAAAAGCACATTTGGACAAGCCAGTTTCATTTTGGAAGAAGGTCCTGTGGACTGATGAAACATAGATTGAGTTGTTTGGTCATACAACAAGGCGTTATGCATGGCGCCACAAAAACACAGCATTCCAAGAAAAACACTTGCTACCCAGTGTCAAATTTGGGGGAGAGTCCATCATGCTTTGGGGCTGTGTGGCCAATGACGGCACCGGGAATCTTGTTGAAGTTAAGGGTCGCATGGATTCTACTCAGTATCAGCAGATTCTTGAGAATAATATTCAAGAATCAGTGTCAAAGTTGAAGTTAGCTACTGTGCGTAATAATTTGGAACAGTGCTTTTAGAGTTTTTTTTTAATTTTGAAAATTATACTGTTATCATAAGGAGATTTCTTCAATAAAATTTGATGTATACTCTAACGGGTGATGACTTTTATTACACTGACTGTCATTTGCACCAACCATTTAGAAAAATCAGAGAAAAAGAACATTTGCATAATAATTTGGAACATAGTGTATATAAGTATAGTACCTTGTATTATTAGGGACAGCTACGTCCCAGGCGTTCATAGCGCTGTCTGCCGCCTCCATTCTGGCATCCGAAACCGGAAGTGCGTTTCCCGGAAGCGCGTCACTGAGACCCGTAGCTTAGGTGCACAGGAGGGTGTACTGGCTTCGGCGCATGCGCAGTGAGGGCAGCGCCGCTGAGCTTATTTACTGTGTTAATCCATTAGTTCTGGCTTAGTTTCAGACCCGGTCATGACAGGGAAGCACATTAAATAAAAGTGCTCAGTGCGCCATTGCAATGTATCAAATGTCTCCACCCTCCCCCCTTTTAGGCATTGCATTACTGCTATAGAAATATTCAAAAAAATAGAAATACATAGCTAATTTACACTTGAATAAGGAGACTTAGGCATTGCATTACTGCTATAGAAATATTCAAAAAGATATAAATACATAATACACTTAATAATTGCATTATTGCTATAGGAATATTTGAAAATAATACATATCTCAAATACATAGCTAGTTTACACTTGAATAAGGAGACTTAAGCATTGCATTAGCGCTATAGATATATTTGAGAAACATATAAGTACATAGCTAAAATAAGCTTGAATTAGGAGATTTAGGCATTGCATTACTGCTATAGGAATATTTATTAATAATAAAAAAAATAATATTCTTCTTTATTTACATAGCGCCATCATATTTCGCAGCGCTTCACAAATCAGATTCATAGAAACAGTTTTGCAAGACACAATAATTAAAAAGCAAAAAATAATGACGACCCTGCTCGCAAGAGCTTACAATCTACAATAAGATGTGGGTGACACAAAGTACAGGGGACTATTTACAATCATGGTCCAGCGGTTTTGAAGAAGTGTGGAATAGATGAGAGCAGAGTAAGTGGCCACCAGCCAGTCTGTGTAAAGCTTTTGGGTCTGATGGAGTTAAACAGTTATGTTCAAGGCAGTAGTGAATAACCTATGTCTGAATGACTCTGATTAGGGAGAATGATAGGCCGCCCTAAAAAGATGTGTTTTTAGTGAGCACCTGAAACTAAGTAAGTTGTAGGTAGGCCTAAATCAGTGATGGCGAACTCCAGGCCTCGAGTGCCACCAACAGGTCAGGTTTTCAGGATTTCCTCAGCATTGCACAGAGGTTGGAATCATTACCAGTGCAGGTGATTATATTATCACCTGTGCAATGTAAGGAAATCCTGAAAACCTGCACTGTTGGTGGCACTCAAGGCCTGGAGTTCGCCATCACTGGCCTAAATTCTTGGGGTAGAGCATTCCAGAGAGTTGGTGCAGCTCGAGAAAAGTCTTGGAGCCGGGAATTGGAGGTTCGGATTAGTGCAGATGTTAGTCTAAAGTCACTCCCAGAGAGAAGAGAACGGGTGGGGTGATAGACACAGATGAGGGTAGAGAGGTAGGCAGGTGCTGCACCGTGAAGAGCTTTGTGGGTGGGAACAAGTAGTTTGAATTGGATCCTATACTGTATGAGCCGCCAGTGCAATGACTGTCACAGAGCGGATCCTATATTGTATGGGTAGCCAGTGCAATGGCTGGCATAGAGAGGAAGCATCTGAGTAACGGTTAGCCAGATAGGTGACTTTGGCTGCTGCATTAAGGATGGACTGGAGAGGGGAAAGCCCAGTGAGGGGGAGGCCAATTAATACAGAGTAGAAATAATCAAGGTAGGAGTGGATCGGGGCCGCTGTGATGGTTTTACTTGTTTCTATGGTGAGGAAGGGGCGAATTCTAGAGATGTTCTTCAGTTGCAGGCGAAATGATATAACTACATACCTAACGTAAACTTGAATAAGGAGATTTAGACATTGCATTACTGCTATACAAATATTTTTGAAAATATATAAATACCTAGCTAATGTAAACTTGAATAAGGAGACTTGGGCATTGCATTAGTGCTATAGAAATATTTGAAAAAATATACATAGTTAATGTAAACTTGAATAAGGAGACTTAAGCATTGCATTACCGCTATAGGAATATTAAATACATTGCTTATATATACTTGAATAAGGAGACTCACACATTGCATTACTGCTATAGAAATATTACAAAAAATATAAATACAGTATATACTCGTGTATAAGCCGAGTTTTTCAGCCCAAAAATTGGGTGAAAAGTCCCCCCCTCGGCTTATACACGAGTCACTATACAGGGTGAGTGGGGTGGGGGCTGTGTCGGGCTGGGGAGGCAGGAGGAGGCGGTGGGGATACTGTATATTGAGCGGCCCGTCACGTGGGCCCGCTCATTACATATGCACTGCATCCCCTGTCAATCAGCGCCAGGGGGAGCAGTGCATATCGGTAGATAATGCCCCCCAAACTGCTGGCACACGTCCCCCCCTGTTGTAAGGTCCCCCCTGCTGAATACTTACCATCCCTGGTCTTCAGCAGCACCTCTGCGCCGGTCCTCTGTGCTCCGTTCCCCGGCTGTATCATGTGACCTGCCGGGTCGCAGAAGCGATGACGTCATCGCTTCTGCGACGCGCGGGGACCCCGGATGCAGCCGTGGACGGCAGCACAGAGGACGAGACCAAGGTGGACCGGAGCACAGAGGACCGGCGCGGAGGTGCTGCTGAAAACCAGGGATGGTAAGTAATCAGCAGGGGGGGCCTTACAACAGGGGGGGACGTGTGCCAGCATTTGTGTGGGGCTGCAATACCACTGGGGCTGCTGTATATAGGGGCTGCAATACCACTGGGCTGCAATACTACTGGGGCTGCTGTATATAGGGGCTGCTGTATACACCACTGGGGCTGCAATACCACTGGGGCTGCTGTATATAGGGGCTGCAATACCACTTGGGCTGCAATACCACTGGGGCTGCTGTATATAGGGGCTGCTGTATACACCACTGGGGCTGCAATACCACTGGGGCTGCTGTATATAGGGGCTGCAATACCACTGGGGCTGCAATACTACTGGGGCTGCTGTATATAGGGGCTGCTGTATACACCACTGGGGCTGCAATACCACTGGGGCTGCTGTATATAGGGGCTGCAATACCACTGGGGCTGCAATACCATTGGGGCTGCTGTATATAGGGGCTGCTGTATACACCACTGGGGCTGCAATACCACTGGGGCTGCTGTATATAGGGGCTGCAATACCACTGGGGCTGCAATACCACTGGGGCTGCTGTATATAGGGGCTGCTGTATGCACCACTGGGGCTGCAATACCACTGGGGCTGCTGTATATAGGGGCTGCAATACCACCGGGGCTGCTGTATATACCACTGGGGGCTGCTGTATATACCAATGGGGCTGCTGTATATACCACTGTGGCTGCTGTATATACCACTGGGAGCTGCTGTATATACCACTGGGGGCTGCTGTATATCATACTGCTGGGGCCTGTATACCACTGCTGGGGGCTGTATACCTGTGCTGGGGTCCACCCTCGGCTTATACGCGAGTCAATAGATTTTCCCAGGTTTTGGGGGCAAAAGTAGGGGGGTCGGCTTATACACTGGTCGGCTTATACACGAGTATATACGGTATATAACTAATGTAAAATTGCTTAGGGAGACTTAGGCATCACATTACTGATATAGAAATATTTGAAGACAGGAGATACTTAGTTTATGTATTGGCCAATGCATGTGAGCCCGATAACCACGACAAGGTGATCTCATTTATCAGGACCCTAACTTAAAATGCTTGTATGTGTGATTGAAAATCTGCATGTCTGGGAAGATAGGATTCAGGCTAAATAAAAGGAGGACACACCCAGTCTTTAAAAAATGCCACCAAAACAATATCCAAATGATAAAAGCTTATGGTTCCCTCATGACCATGCCATGTATTGATCACATAGTACTGCCATTGTGTTCCACAAAACTACCACATTGAGTCCAATTAATGCTGTCATACAGTATCCAAATGATTCAAGCATAAAGTGCCCTCATGACCGTGCCATATATTACTCATATAATGCTGCTATTGTGTGACCAAATAAAACTACTTATTGTGTTCTTTTAATGTCGCCATACAATATTTAGGTTATACAACTATATAGGGCCTTTATGACAGTGCCATATATTTCTCACATAGTAATTTTTATTTCTATAGCGCAAACACACTCTGCAGCACTTTATTACAATTCAGGCAAGTGTTCAGTGTTCTGTGCCATTACGTCTCCAAATAACATTATATTCTATAAAATGAATGCTGCCAAACAATATCCTAATGAACTAAAAGCTAAAGCCATTTCAGATGGCGACTCTCTGCCTTGAAGAAACACTAAAAGAAATCAAGATAAAAAAAAGTGCTAGCCAGTAATGGTTACTTTTGTAGAAAAAGCAGGGGGAAAAATTATGGAATCACTCAATACTGAGGAAACAAACATGGAATCATGACAAATAAACAAACAAAAAAACACTCAAATACTTCACTAGTATTTTGTTGCACCACCTCTGGTTTTTATAACAGCTTGCAGTGTCTGAGAAATGGACCTAATGAGTGACAAACAGTGCTCCTCATCAATCTGGCTCCAACTTTCTCTGATTGCTGTTGCCAGATCAGCTTTGCAGGTTGGAGCCTTGTCATAGACCATTTTCTTCAACTTCCACCAAAGATTTTCAATTGGATTGAGATCCGGACTATTTGCAGGCCATGATACTGACCTTATGTGTCCTCTTTCAAGGAATGTTTTCCCAGTTTTTGCTCTATGACAGGATGCATTATCATCTTGATAAATAATTTCATCATCCCCAAACATCCTTTCAATTGATGGGATAAGAAAAGTGTCCAAAAATATCAATGTACACCTGGACATTTATTGAAGATGTAATGACAGCTATCTCCCCAGTGCCTTTACCTGACATGCATCCCCATATCATCAATGACTGTGGAAATTTGCATGTTCTCTTCATGCAGTCATCTTTATAAATCTCATTGGAACGATACCAAACAAAAGTTCCAGCATCATCACCTTGCCCAATGCAGTTTCGCGATTCATCACTGAATATGACTTTCATCCAGTCATCCACAGTCCACAATTGCTTTTCCTTAGACCATTGTAACCTTGTTTTTTTGGTTTAGGTGTTAATGATGGCTTTTCTTTAGCTTTTCTGTATGTAAATCCCATTTCCTTTAGGCGGTTTCTTACAGTTCGGTCACAGACATTGACTCCAGTTTCCTCCCATTCCTTCCTCATTTGTTTTGTTGTGCATTTCCTGTTTAGGAGACATATTGCTTTAAGTTTCCGTTCTTGACGCTTTGATGTCTTCCTTGGTCTACCAGTATGTTTGCCTTTAACAACCTTCCCATGTTGTTTGTATTTGGACCAGATTTTAGACACAGCTGACTGTGAACAACCAACATCTTTTGCAACATTTCGTGATGATTTACCCTCTTTTAAGAGTTTGATAATCCTCTCCTCTGTTTTGATTGACATCTCTCGTGTTGGAGCCACGATTCATGTCAGTCCACTTGGTGCAACAGCTCTTCAAGGTGTGATCACTCTTTTTTAGATGCAGACTAATGAGCAGATCTTATTTGATGCAGGTGTTAGTTTTGGGAATTCAAATTTACAGGGTGATTCCATAATTTTTTCCCCAGAATTGAGTTATTCTATAATTTTTCCCTCTGCTTGGTCTGAAAAAGTAACCGTTACTGGCTAGCACATTTTTTTTCAAGATTTCTTTTAGTGTTTCTTCCAAGGCAGAGAGTCGCCATTTGAAATGACTTTAGTTTGGTGTCATGTCTGTGATCTGCTTTTTTTCTACAACATTAAACAACTGAATGGATATCCTCCGAGCCAGGTGATTCCATAATTTTTGCCAGGGGTTGTATTACTCAGACAATACTGCCATCAAACAATATCTCAGTGATACAAACAGATAGCGCACTCATTACAATGCCATATATAACTCAGACAATACTGCCACCAAACAATATCCCAGTGATACAAACAGCGCACTCATTACAGTGCCATATATAACTCAGACAATACTGCCATTCATTGCTGAATTAATACCAACATACAGTACCTAAATACTACTCCCATTCAGTGTTACAAATAATGCATATATGAACATATGAAATAAGCAAACACTAGAGTATACCGTCAGAAGTTTATAGCGGCTTCCAATGATGGAGTCTTATAAGGAGACTCCGTAAAATTAACACTCAGATTCCTATCTTATCTCGTCGTTGCCGCCACTCAATCAGTATGGAGGGCAGAAAATGGGGAAGCACAAAAGGTTAATATTAAAAAGTGCCGTCATATATGGTCCAGCCATCAATATAATAGATAGGTGATTCACATAATACTGCATGAACTGGTCACCAGTCAGGATCTGTACAAATACAGATAAAGTGCTATTAAGTACATGGAGGGTCACAAGGGGCCAGATTTGAAAAATTCAAGATGGGAATAGTTGGTGAGTGAGATACATTTTTAGGGCTTGCTTAAAACTATGGGTATTGGGAATTAATTGAATTGTTCTTGATAGTACGTTCCAGAGGATTGGTGCGGCTTGTGAGAAGTCTTGGAGACGGGAGTGGAAGGTTCGGATTGTAGATTATGTCAATCTTTAGTCATTTTGGGACAGAGGGCACGTGTAGGGCGATAGACCGAGATGAGGGAGTAGATTTAGGGCGGTGCAGAACTGTGGTGGATGGGCAGCCAGTGCAATGACTGGCATAGGGTGGAGGCATCAGTGAAGCAGTTGGAGAGGAATATGGTCCTGGTTGCTGCATTCAGGATGGATTGGAGAGGGTAGAGTTTAGTAAGAGGGAGACAAATTAGTAGAAAATTGAAATAATCCAGACAAGAATGAATAAGGGCAACAGAGTTTTTGCAAAGTCAACGATAAGGAAAGGTCGAATTCTAGAGATATTCTTGAGGTGTGGGAGACATGAATGAGTGAGTGATCGGATGTGGGGAGTAAATGAAAGATGGGAGTCAAATATGACCCCAAGACAGCGAGCGTGCTGCTGGGGAGTAATGATAGAACCACATACAGAATTGGCAATATTAGGATTAGGAAGATTAGTAGATGGAGGAAACATGAGCTGTTCAGTTTTTGACAGATTCAGTTTAAGGTAGAGAGAAGACATGACGTGTTGTGCCAAGGTGTCTAATCAAAAAAGTAGTAAGTCATTCACAGAATACTGATGCTGCAAATCAATTTGCTCATCTCTACTAGTGATGATCGGGCATTATCATGCTCGGGTGCTTGGTACTTGAAACAAGCAGGTTGGATGCTCCTACGGGCGCAACTCAAGTACCGAGTATATTGGAAGTCAAAAGGGAACTCGAGCATTTTGTCTGTAAGAGTTTCCCATTGACTTCCATTATACTGGGTACATGAGTTGAGCCCGTCCAAGTGTCCGACCTGCTCATTCCGAGTACCAAACACTCGACCTTGGCAGTGCTCGCTCCTCACTAATCTCTATCATACATTTTTCAGTTTACTGCTGCTGTAGGTTCACACCCATGTACACTCCTGCAGCGACTTGCTGACGTACACTTCTACTTCATGATCCATCATGTCTGTCCTGGCAGCAGGAGACTGTAACTAAAGCTTTTATACTTTTAGCATGTTGTCTTGTAACAAGTAAAGCAAAAACGTTCATTCTAGACAAGGCAAAAACTAACTGTTACA
This sequence comes from Allobates femoralis, assembly GCA_033576535.1. Classification (NCBI taxonomy): domain Eukaryota; kingdom Metazoa; phylum Chordata; class Amphibia; order Anura; family Aromobatidae; genus Allobates; species Allobates femoralis. The sequence continues at coordinate 584,021,924 of JARQOC010000004.1, read as the reverse complement.
CAGAGAATTGCCTTTACAGGCTGACCAAAAATGTATGAAAACTTAGTACCGGAAGTTCTCATACTTATCGAAATTTTAGTATGTTGTAACAATTTTTTTTTGTTAACGGGGTATTAATCTAAAATTTATTTTATTAAATAGGCATTTTCCTTAAAGGGACTCTATCAGGTCATTTTTCAGCATGATACTAATAGTTCCCTTGAATAGAGCCTGGGCAGACTGTTCAGATTATGTAAAAATCATTGCTGTAGCCTTTGTAGTTATCTTCCTATAAGCATCTTCACAGGCAGCTATCTTCACTAGTCTGACTCATTACTTTTACTGCTGAGTAGTCTGCAGTATGTAAATGTTAATTTATTATTCAGTGCTTCTGATGAGAAGGGGGAGAGTGAGAGGGAGGGAGAGAGGTCAGGCACATAACTGAAAGTCAACTAGGTAAGGCAATGTCCTCCATTTGTTGCTCTTAGCAGAAACCGTGCTGTCTGTGAGAGATTCTGTGTGTTTATTTTAACATTTGTTTTTCTGCATACAAGGAGAGCAGACAAAATGTGAGTGATTTCTACTGCTTTGGTTGTAAGATTACAGATCAGGGCACGGCAGTGAAGTGACGTCAATACATGAATATTCATTCCCTGGGGAGTGTGTATCAGAGAATTAAGTGATCACTCACTGTGATTGACAGATGGCATGAATCTCTTAATTTGCAGGGGTGAGTATAAATTAGAGTAATACATGAATAGAAAAAGCTTCACAAGAGGAATTAAAAAATATTAGTTACATATGGATCTTTGTCCTGACAGATTCCCTCTAATCTTAAATACTACCTGACTATCAGATGAGTAAAATAGTCTCCTAGATTACTGTATATATTCGCGTATAAGCCGAGTTTTTCAGCCCAAAATTGGGCTGAAAAGTACCCCCCTCGGCTTATACGCGAGTCAATACGGCAGGCCCAGCAGCCCCAGCAGCCTCAGTAATCCAGGGCCCCCCCAGCCTTGCTCCGGTAACCTGTAAAGTAAAAATAACTTATCACTGTCCCGCTGCCGTCCGCGCCCACATCTGCCGACATGCGATCCTCCATCTTCATGCGTCTTCTTCCGATTTCCTCTGTTCGTCGCAGGCAATGACGTCATTGCCGGCGCCGAACACAGGAAGTCGGAAGAAGACGCATGAAGATGGAGGACCGGGATGTCGGCAGATGCAGGCGCGGATGGCAGCGGGACAGTGATAAGTATATTTTACTTCACAGGTTACCGGAGCAAGGCTGGGGGGGCCCTGGATTACTGGGGCTGCTGTATACTACCGCTGGGGCTGCTATATACTACCCCTGGGGCTGCTGGGGATGCTATATACTACCACTGGGGCTGCTGGGGATGCTATATACTACCACTGGGGCTGCTGGGGATGCTATATACTACCACTGGGGCTGCTGTATACTACCACTGGGGCTGCTGTATACTACTACTGGGGAGGCCTGTATACCACTGGGGGGGGCCTTTATACCACACTGCTGGGGCTGTATACCTGTGCTGGGGTCCACCCTCGGCTAATACACGAGTCAATAGGTTTTTCCAGATTTTTGGGGCAAAAGTAGGGGGGTCGGCTTATACACGGGTCTGCTTATACACGAGTATATACGGTATTAGTAAAAACCATACTTTACAAACTTTTTGGAATAGGGTTGTAGGAGGCCCTGTAATGCAGCACAGGTAATATTCCTTAGGTCACCGTGTATTCACTGATTAAAAAATGAAATAAGTTCTCACCTCTCCTCGGCTCCCTCGCTGCTCCTGTCTCCATTCGAACATTCTGCAGCTCTGTCTGCATATCTCAGCACAGCGGTGACACTACTGCACGGTAGTGACGTCATCACACACTGCTATGCTGAGAAATCAGAGCGCAGACACAGTGGGGGAATGATGGAAGAGGCGGCAGAGGGAGAATGATGGAAGAGAGCAGATCATTCCCTCTTATTCAATTGTTTCAACTGTATCGGTATCTGTGATGCCGGTTCAGTTGAGCGTGCAATGACGGGCAGGGTGGGCCCAGTGCTGATGCTGGCATCATCCCTCTAACTCACGGCCTCCACAGTGGCCAGGTGGACTGCTGCCATTGGCAGTACGCCACTGTGTGGTCAGAAAAATAAAGAAGGGGGAAGATGGGAAGAAGGGGAGGAAACAAATAAAAATGCAAAATCAAAAATTGGCTCCATCAGGAAGGGTTTAAGGATTAGTGATGGCAGCAGGGGTCATCTCATTAGATTGGTGAGATGTTTTGATTCTAGGACACCCACTTTAAGTCCGGCCTACATAGGAATGGAGTAAATAGGCATTGTGAGTGAGATTTCTTATGTGTTTTGTATGCATCTACCCAGTGTAGTTTGGCTGGTGTTTATGTGATTTCAATATAATTGTAGTAAATATGTGTATACATTTTTTAATTTGTAGAGATTCTCCACATTGGATAATATCTACATTTTTCCTTGACATTAAAGGGGTTGTCCACTGCTAGGACAACCCCTTCTGATTTCACGTTTATCCACCAGGTAAAATAATAGACCCTGTACTTAACTTCCATGCTGGCGTCGTTCAAGTGCTGTCTGTAATCATGGTTCTGGGCGTCACGTGACATTGTGATGTCACCTGAGTTTCGCATCCACTCACTGCCAACTTCCGCCTCTCAACCTTCGGACCAAATGAGCTATCAATAAGAAGTGAGCGGCATAGTTTTAAGTTAGACTTAAAGGAGTTTTCCATTTCTAAGAAAACCCCTTCTGGATCCAATTGTTCTCCCTTGTTAAAATAATAGACCTTCTACTTACCTCCCATGTTGCCGCCTTTCCAGCGCTGTGATGTCACCGGAGCCTCGTGTCCAACCACCGAAGACTTCTGTTTTCCCACCTTCGGACCAAATGGGCTATTAACAGGAAGGGAGTGGTCGCCACAGCATCACTTCCTGTTTAGGTACATTTGGTCCGAAGGCGGGAAAACAGAAGTCTTCGGTGGTTGGTCACGAGGCTCCGGTGACATCACAGTGTGGTTACCGACAGCACTGGAAAGGTGGCAACATGGGAGGTAAGTAGAGGGTCTATTATTTTAACAAGGAGAAACAAGTTGATTCATAAGGGGTTGTCCTACTAATGGAAAACACCTTTAAGTCTAACTTCAAACTTAAAACTATGCCACTCACTTCCTGTTGGTTGCTCATTTGGTCCGAGGGCGTGGCTAGAGAAGGCGGTGGTGATTGGACATGGGGCTTGTGTGATGTCACAATGTCACACCACTGGAATGGCACCAGCATGAGAGGTGAGTATAGGGTCTATTACTTTACCTGGGGGAGACATGTGGAATCAGAAGGGGTTGTTCCCTTTAAGCTGATCACAAAGTGTCCTCCTCCTGGGACTTATGGACAGCTATGATTATTGGAGGAATCGGGCAGTAAGTATTTAATTTCTCTGCAGTGCCACCACTGGAGGACTTAGGTATTACACAGTGCCCTTATCCACATCAATGGGTTGTTTGAGAAATTCAGCCTCCAGATCAAAAGATACTCTTTGTAAATGCTATCTTGGGTAAAACAATCCTGAACCCCTCACTCAATTCATAATTCCTAAATTTGGCATTCAATAGGTTTTCTAAACTGGACGACCCCTTTAAAAAAACATGGCTCCCTAAAGATGGCAGCCTAATAGTGTCTGGTATGAAGTTGTGAAGACATGATGTAATGTCTTCCGTGTTTATGTGCTCGGGGAGTAACCTTATGTTTCTTGATCTTGAGATGTGTGGTCTTGAAATAATACCCTTCTCCCAGTGATGGGTCTGGGGAGTATGAAGTCTTTTGAAATGTGACCATATCTGATTTTTTCGACAATCTAACAGATGGGCATGGGCCAATTGTCACCTTCCTTTTTTTGACTCATCTGACCCCTGGCTTCCAGATCGTGGCCTCTGCCGTATTTACTACCCAACAGAAACACTCACAGCAGCATTAGGTTCACATGATACGTTCAGTAAGTGCAAGTTGGCAGAGCTCAGATTTAGTATTAATTTGCTTTCATGATAAGATTACATTTCAAACATGTCAAAAATCTATAGATATTACCCAGACCAAGCTCATCCATCATCCTGAATGAGAATCGTCCTCTAGGAAATGATACAAACTTTATCCATATTCATTGTTTTATTGTGGAGAGTTCCAAGAGACTCTTGTATCGAGGTTAATTTTCCTCACTGTGTACATACATTACATTACTGATCCTGAGTAACCTCCTGTATTATACTCCAGAGCTGCACTCACTATTCTGCTGGTGCAGACACTGTGTACATACATTACATTACTGATCCTGAGTTATCTCCTGTATTATACTCCAGAGCTGCACTCACTATTCTGCTGGTGGAGTCACTGTGTACATACATTACATTACTGATCCTGAGTTACCTCCTGTATTATACTCCAGAGCTGTACTCACTATTCTGCTGGTGCAGTCACTGTGTACATACATTACATTACTGATCCTGAGTTACCTCCTGTATTATACTCCAGAGCTGCACTCACTATTCTGCTGGTGCAGTCACTGTGTACATACATTACATTACTGATCCTGAGTTATCTCCTGTATTATACTCCAGAGCTGCACTCACTATTCTGCTGGTGCAGTCACTGTGTACATACATTACATTACTGATCCTGAGTTACCTCCTATATTATACTCCAGAGCTGCACTCACTATTCTGCTAGTGCAGTCACTGTGTACATACATTACATTACTGATCCTGAGTTACCTCCTGTATTATACTCCAGAGCTGCACTCACTATTCTGCTGGTGCAGTCACTGTGTACATACATTACATTACTGATCCTGAGTTACCTCCTGTATTATACTCCAGAGCTGCACTCACTATTCTGCTGGTGCAGTCACTGTGTACATACATTACATTACTGATCCTGAGTTACCTCCTATATTATACTCCAGAGCTTCACTCACTATTCTGCTGGTGCAGTCACTGTGTACATACATTACATTACTGATCCTGAGTTACCTCCTGTATTATACTCCAGAGCTGCACTCACTATTCTGCTGGTGCAGTCACTGTGTACATACATTACATTACTGATCCTGAGTTACCTCCTGTATTATACTCCAGAGATGCACTCACTATTCTGCCGGTACAGTCACTGTGTACATACATTACATTACTGATCCTGAGTTACCTCCTATATTATACTCCAGAGCTGCACTCACTATTCTGCTGGTGCAGTCACTGTGTACATACATTACATTACTGATCCTGAGTTATCTCCTGTATTATACTCCAGAGCTGCACTCACTATTCTGCCGGTACAGTCACTGTGTACATACATTACATTACTGATCCTGAGTTACCTCCTGTATTATACTCCAGAGCTGCACTCACTATTCTGCTGGTGCAGTCACTGTGTACATACATTACATTACTGATCCTGAGTTACCTCCTGTATTATACTCCAGAGCTGCACTCACTATTCTGCTGGTGCAGTCACTGTGTACATACATTACATTACTGATCCTGAGTTACCTCCTGTATTATCCTCCAGAGCTGCACTCACTATTCTGCTGGTGCAGTCACTGTGTACATACATTACATTACTGATCCTGAGTTACCTCCTGTATTATACTCCAGAGCTGCACTCACTATTCTGCCGGTACAGTCACTGTGTACATACATTACATTACTGATCCTGAGTTACCTCCTGTATTATACTCCAGTGCTGCACTCACTATTCTGCTGGTGCAGTCACTGTGTACATACATTACATTACTGATCCTGAGTTACCTCCTGTATTATACTCCAGAGCTGTACTCACTATTCTGCTGGTGCAGTCACTGTGTACATACATTACATTACTGATCCTGAGTTACCTCCTGTATTATCCTCCAGAGCTGCACTCTCTATTCTTTCGGCGCAGTCACTGTGTACATACATTACATTACTGATCCTGAGTTACCTCCTGTATTATCCTCCAGAGCTGCACTCACTATTCTGCTGGTGCAGTCACTGTGTACATACATTACATTACTTAATTTTGCTGCTGTTTTAAAGGGACTGTAAAAGCGATTTTTGCTCTGAAGTTTGCAGAATGGTGAATGCAGCTTCAGTTTATAGAACAGACTGTAACTCCAGATTTGTAGACTGTATTTAAATCCAATGTATTCATAATGAGAATTGGAAAAAAGTAAATATTATATAATAATTGACGGCACAAGATGGGTTGCGGGTGTGAACATGCAGCTTGTGACGGCAGGTGGTCCAGACGTTGGGCTCAGTGTCATCAGTGGAAGTTATTCACTTCCAAATTAGAGGATAAGTCAAGCTGCCATCTGTTCCCTGACATGTGCGGCCGATCTCAAATGGCCATTTTCAAGGGCTTTGGAACACATTGATTGTCCTTCTGATGCGCCGCTGCTCCCTCCGGAGGACACTGCACTTTTCATCTTTCCATCAATCGCTTAGAGCAGCGGAAGGTCAGATCACCTTCATTAGGTTACTGCCTGGAGTATACGGTTACTGGGCAGCTCACAAGTTCTCTTCATCTGGAGTCAGAGTCATATATTTTGGGGGATATTTTTAGGTCCTACTTTGTGGTTTGTACATAGGAACCTATCAGACATTGTCATTTGTTGATTAATTTTAGCTCCTTAAAGGAATTGTCTATTTTTAACATTATTTTTTGATCCAAGACTCTCCCATGCATAGTTTCTTAATAAAAGTTGATGTTGGACAAAGCTTCAGATTTCTGATACAGAGCACCAAACCCTCTGTGTAGACATAGATGATAAACGTAACATTCTGGCCACCACTAGAGGGAACAGTTTGTAATGAACTTGTGTGTTCCCTCTAGTGGTGGTTACAAAAAGTGACTAAAAAATAAATCCGTCACCCAGCTGCGAGTACGTCTAGGACGCCATTGTAATTATGCTGTTACTGGTACCTTGGTGTGCTGTGCTGTCAGTATGCTGATCCAGTCTGGTTGTGGGAGGGATTAGGTTGCTCAGGTGTTCAAACTCCCCAGTGATTGCTATGTTACTTAGCTGAGAAGCCTCTCCCAGAATAGATCCATTTTATAGTGCTATGTGGCCTGCATTCCTGTGTCTGCTCTGATCTCTGTTATCTGACCCGGATTGTGTTTAATTACTCTTTTGCCTGTTCCCTGTACTCGTTTATTCTCCTGGTATTTTGACCCCTGGACTGTGATTATTACACGCCTCTGTTAAATCCCTGAATCCCTGGACCATTAGCTGCGTCTCTATCTACTCCCTGAATATTGTGAATTCTCCTTGAACCCCAGATTACCTCACCTCCCTGTTACCTCTATTCCTGTAAGTAGTGACAGTGTAACAACCTAGCTTTTGTGGTGACTAGCATTACATAATCTATCCTACTGATCTGGTCGAAAATTTATAACTGGGATGCTAATTGACAACAAACATGAGCACTATTTTATTGAAACCCTTTAATGAACCTTGCACTATTATCTAGGAGTGTAAACAGGCTGTGGATCACTCTTGTAGTCTGTTTACCAGTGACATGATATGTGTCATGAGGGATGGGCTCGCTTAGCTTATGCTCCCATATTGTTAGGTCACGGTGACATGGGGCATGCGTCCCAGGTGGTAATAGAATATGGACCCACTGGACCAAAGGGGGGGATCCGGGCCTACCCAGACTAGGGAAGGGCAGCAACGGGGGTCTGTGGCAACTGAGCATGTGCGCAAGGTGGTAACATGCAGGACCAGATGACACCGCACAACATCAGGAATTAAGAAAGAAAGTTTACTAAGCACAGGCACAGTACAAGGTACAAGACATTGCAATGCGTCAGGCAAGGGGAACATCTCAGGTATGCAGACATCAGGCGATGGCAGGAGTTCATCATGGGTTGATGCAATCTAGAGTTTTCTGGCACGGACATAATAGGAGAACCTCTCTCAGGCCTCAGGCATAGCATGAGCACAGCAGGCGAACGCTAGCCATGACCTCGGACAAACGTCATCACAGGATGGACCCCAGGGAACAGACCGGACATCAGGGACACTGACAGCGGTCTTAAGGCTCTGAACGATATCAGGGATGAGCTCCAGACACCAGGCAGTGGTCATCAGGCTCCGGACATCAGATGCGATTTCCAGGTACCAGGTAGCAGTCACTCCGGACGACATCAGGGACACTGGACATCAGATATGAGCTCCAGGCACCAGGCAGCGGTCATCAGGCTCGTGTCATGGGACACGAGCTCCAGGCATCAAGCAGTGGTCATCAGGATCTGGACATCGGACATAAGCTCCAGGCACCAGGCAGTGGTCATCAGGCTCCGGACATCAGATGCGATTTCCAGGTACCAGGTAGCAGTCACTCCGGACGACATCAGGGACACTGGACATCAGATATGAGCTCCAGGCACCAGGCAGCGGTCATCAGGCTCCGGACATCAGATGTGATTTCCAGGTACCAGGGAGCAGTCACTCCGGACGACATCAGGGACACTGGACATCAGGGATGAGCTCCAGACACCAGGCAGTGGTCATCAGGCTCTGGAGATCAGATGTGATTTCCAGGTACCAGGGAGCAGTCACTCCGGACGACATCAGAGACACTGGATATCAGATACGAGCTCCAGGCACCAGGCAGCGGTCATCAGGCTCCTGTCATGGGACACGAGCTCCAGGCAGCAAGCAGTGGTCATCAGGCTCTGGACATCGGACATGAGATCCAGGCAGCGGTCATCAGGCTCCGAACATTGGACATGGCACCAGGCAGGGTTATCAGGCTCCAGACATGGGACACGAATTCCAGGCACCAGGCTGCAGTCATCAGGTTCTGGACATCGGACACAAGCTCCAGGCACCAGGCTGCAGTCATCAGGTTCTGGACATCGGACACAAGCTCCAGGCACCAGGCTGCAGTCATCAGGTTCTGGACATCGGACACAAGCTCCAGGCACCAGACTGCGGTTATCAGGCTCCAGACATGGGACATGAATTCCAGGCACCAGGCTGCAGTCATCAGGTTCTGGACATCGGACACAAGCTCCAGGCACCAGGCTGCAGTCATCAGGTTCTGGACATTGGACACAAGCTCCAGGCACCAGGCTGCGGTTATCAGGCTCTGGACTTCGGACACGAACTCCAGGCACCAGGCAGCAGTCATAAGGCTCCGGACATTGGACGTGGACTCCAGGGACCAGTCAGCGGTCATCAGGCTCTGGACTTCGGACACGAACTCCAGGCACCAGGCAGCAGTCATAAGGCTCCGGACATTGGACGTGGACTCCAGGCACCAGTCAGCGGTCATCAGGCTCTGGACATCGGACATGACCTGGAAAGGAACCCGAGCAAGATGACGCAAGCACTGAAGGAACGGACCAGAGCTTCACGACATGGGCACTACAGGAGCAGATCGGAGTTAAGCAGTACCAGGACAGCAGAACAGTGCAAGCACACCCTGGACCGGAGCTAAGAGACACGTACCACAGGAGTTGAACAGAGCTGGAACGGAGCTAGCTTAGCACAACATAGTAGCATGAGCACAGCGTAGTAGATGCTCAGCAGGAACAACGGACAACATCTTCGAAAGACAAACACAGATTTATTCTCAAGACACTGGTTACAGGAAACTCACAGTCACTGGGTACATGGTTCAAGACAGAGAAGGACTTCAGGAATATCACACAGCAGGAATCCACATTCAAGGGCAAGGACTCTGGTACAAACACATAGACAGGATGGGTCCAGGGACTACGACAGGGAGACATCAGCTATCCCTGAACCGGTAACAGGCAGAATAGGAGTTGAAGACAATGAGAGACCAGAAGCAGCATGGCTGGACCAAACACACATGACTAGGTTCTGCAACCTAATAAGAAGCACTGGCCACACCCAAAAGGGAAGAGGAACTTTAAATAGGAGCTGCCCCTCAGCAATAGGCTGGGGACAGCAATTCAAGGTGCACACCTCTCCTAATAAAAGCGGGGAAGGTGTGGCCGCACGCACCATAGGCACAGACAGGAACCAGTACAGCATAGCCCGCACAGAACTGAGACCTAGGGTATCTGGCAGTGACTACAAGCCTGGACACATGTAGAAAGACATGCACCAACTGCAGAGGACCTCATGACCCCCGGATAGCTCACACAAAGCATTGGGTAAGAGCACAGACATGCACAGTAACACCTGGGAAACAAGGTACAAACACACCGGAATTACAATATGACCGCTAATCGATAAATCACCGGTATTACATTGTCTGTGTTTGCAGGCACCCCATAGTAAATGATGTTCAATACCCAATCTGTAATGGATCTCTCACCTCGCATGGGCAGTGGGAGTCCTGTTTACCCAGGATTGGGCACCGCCAAGAACGTTGATCTTTTGCTTTGCATAATAGATAATACTTAATGATAAGGAGTTTTGCTTTTTCATCAGGGGATCGATAGCCTGTTTAAATTAGCGTTCAATTCATTTTTCAGTGTAAATTTTGGAACAAATCAAGCCAGACATGGCACTCAAAGCAAGGATCACCAAGCTACGATTTGTTTACACATCATAGGAGAGAGCAATCACTGGAGAAGAACATCATTCTCTGAAGAATAGATGGAACAACGAGAGGAGGAAGACCAGCAACCCGATGGCTTGATACAATCAAGATGATAATGGAGAAGACCATGTGGACCTATCTAGGCTTGGGAAAGACCATGGTGGAGCTACCTAGGCTTAGAGAAGACTCTGGTGGACCTATCTAGGCTTGGAGTAGACTTTGGTCGAGCTATGTAGGCTTGGAGTTGACTCTGATGGACATATCTAGGCTTTCAAAAGATCCTGATGGACCTATCTAGACTTGGAAAAGACCCTGGTAGACTTCTGTAGGCTGAACAAGGTTGTTCTCCTAACATAGCGGTTCATCCATCAAGTCGCCATGGCTTGAGATCGAGCTGAAGGCCAGTAAATAATAATAAAATGCAGCTTAAATAGGTTGTCCGAGACTTCCTTTTTCTGCCTATTGGGCTAAAAATTGTACAGGCTTTCTACCTGCCTGTTCTTCCTGATGTCGATCTCTTCTGGCTCAGAGTGGTCATAGACCTTCCCTGTCTGCCATTCTGTAGCTTCTAGTGACATCACATTGACAGAGCAGCTTCTTCTCTTCCTCTCTGCTCTGTCGATGGGGCATCACCAGGACTGTGGAGTCAGTAAGCCATACATCAGACTCCTAAATATAAAGCTGTAAGTGATGAACATCGACTGATCCCTAATGGTTTGAACAGTGCAGCACAGGTCCGTGAACACTGTCCCATCACTACATTTGTAAACATCAGACTCCGACTCTTCATTTTCATTGAATCCGACTCCAACTTCACCAAAATGAACACCGACTCTGGCTCCACAACTTCGACTCCACCACCTGGGCTGTGAAGTCAGTAAGCCAAACATCCGACTTTGACTCCCGACTCCTCAATTTCCCTGAATTCAAGACCGACTCTACCCAAAATGGGCACTGACACCACAACTCCAACTCCACAGTCCTGGGCATTACTGCCGATGTCATGCTGATTGACAGACGGCTTCCTGGGAGCCAACTGTCAATCAGTAGGAAGTCAGCATTGATGCGCAGTTAGAAGAGCTGCTCTGTTAACATGAGGTCGAATAAAGCCACCGAATCGCTGGTAGCAGCGGTCTGGGGCAGAGATTGGCACTGGCCAACTACCAGCCTGTAAGATCTTAGCCCCATTCGAAAAAATTAAAAGTCCCCTATAACCCCTTTCAGTGATTCCATGTGACAGTAGAAAGCTTCCTATCTGGTGGAAGTGCCCCCCAAATCAAGGCCCAATATGGAGTGTCCACATCTGCATTCCACCTATGATAATTGTCTGTTCACTACAGATAGTTCTATATTTTTCCTCCAGATTCTCCACTGATATCATATTCATAATGATAGAATATTAGCACATTGTGTAACTGGCCAGAAGTTTTTGTACCTTGCGATTATCATGATTAACTTATACAATTTGTTCTTTCGGCATCTGCAGAAAGTAATACATTCCAGAGTCGCTCCTCTGGGAATCCGGGAAATCTATATACAAGCTAAATTTGAAATATTACATAAATTGTAAGAGACATCAGAATAGAGAAATTAACTTTTGTGTAGAACTTCATTACTGACCTACGATGACCAATGTAATCCTAACTGTGACCCATCCACATGAATCACTACGCACCCGTTACATTTGGGAGAAGTTCTTCACAACTTTATTACCCCGGTTATTTTTCAAGCTGGTTTATTTAGAGCAATCTACATCCCAGCAATGGTCCCTGTAGACCAACCAACGGGTCATTGAGGGCCATGTTGGGGCTACCCAGCTTCACTTATCCAAACTATGTTGCAAGCTATAAAACTAAAATACTATTCATGATGATGTCATCCCACAAACATTACTCATCCGTGGTTGAATTCAGTGGGATGTCTCAAGAGGTTGATCAGCTCAAGACAACCCATCTGGATAAAAGTAGGCTTAAAGGGAATCTGTCTGGTCAAAAATCCTTATGTAACTGATATCATTTTCTAATTCCTCTGGTGAAGCTCTTTCTATTCATGCATTTCTTTTATTCATACTCACCCTCCTATCCTCTGTTAACTACAAATAGAGATTCAATCTATCTGTCAATCACAGTGAGCGATCACTTGGTTCTCTGTTTCTCACTCCCCAGGGAATGAATATTTATGTAGTGACATCACAACCAAAGTGAAATTAAAAGCTAGAAGTGAGACACAAAGCACAGGGGAGGGAGGAAATACCAGTTTAGTTAGGCATCGTTATTTAAATGGCTTTTACATACGATTGACTATTCATCAGCGAAAGTGATGGACCGGACTAGTGCAGCAAGCTGCCTGCAGGGTGTGAAGATGCCTATAGCAAGAAAACTACAGAGGGTACAGTAATGATTTTTACATGTTTTTAAAAGGTCTGCACGAGCACTGTTCAAGGGTAGTATTAGTATCATAAAAAAATGACCTGACAGAGCCCTTTAAAAAGTGACCTTTATTATGAGTTTTTGGCAACCCCACTTCTCCCACTTCACCCATAAACATGCACAATGGGGACAGATAAATATATCAAATCAGGCATCTTAGCAGTGATGTCACTCCCGGGAGAATGATGGATTGGGCATACCGAAATGAAACATTCCTGAACCTTCTATACCTGATATCTTATTGAAAGCTGGCAAGCTCTGATATACATGAGATGAGAGGTCACCAACCAGTGGCTCAGGAGCCACATGTGGCTTGCAACTGTCCTCCAGCTTGGTGCATGAGTGCTACGTCTAGGAAACCGCTATGAAGGACAGGTCTCCAGATGTTGACTTTTGTGCATAGTCGCATATAGAAGAGCAGATCTGAATTGAAGTAATGTAGGAACCCCTTGATCTTGGTAGGCTGCCTCAGTGAGATTTCTGTGGACAAGCTTTTGCTGTCATTATACCGTTATGGGCGCTCTGGGTGTCACTACTTTGAGGGAGGCAGTAGCGAAACGTTTCTTATGACCCTCTTTCAGAGCTAGATGTGGCTCTCAAGGTCTGAAACTTTGAGGACCGCTACATTAGATGTTCAAGCCACCCCACCAAAATTGTCAGATTACAACAATTTAGGTCTAATGTATATAATCACCCCAATGACCTCCCATTCTCCGCCCCACCAAGAAGAAATGGCCTCTCACCCTTGCATCCTGTAATTTTTTATAATTTTTAGAAACCTGAAGAAAAATCGACTCCTTGAAGGTATGGTAGCTGTTCATTACAGGTTCTCTATAACACTTGGCATTACATTGATTTGGTGGAGGAACCAGTGTTATTCTCATCTCCACGCTGTCCAAAGACTTGTTTTTGAACATGATAACGCCAGGCCAGATGTTTCTCGCGCCTTTGTGATCAGCCTGTGTGGCCTAAATGTGTAAGCATGGTTACAGACTGTATATATCCAGATCTTTGCTTCCATTTTGTCATCATTTCAGTATTATAGAAGTTAGCAAGGACAATATTTATAAACTATGGGCGTAAAAACTAGTTAGCGACTACCTTTCTGTTTTAGCCGAGGATGGCTACCATGGTTACCAGCTGAGTGTTGGTGAATCAGCTGCTCCACGTCAGCAGAGCAGCTCTTCCTCTTCTGTTTTGCTTTGCCGATGGGACATGACTTACAACGTCATCTTAATTAATAACTGGCTTCCTGCAGTTAGGCAGCGGGGAGCCGGCAGGCAATCAGCATGAGTCGGTAGTCATGACATGTCAACGGATCAAAGCAGAAGAGAAGCCGCTACTTTGTTGACCTGACAGCAGAAGCCAATGAATCGCTGGCAGGAGCCGTCTGTGACCACTCGGTCCTGACACAGATCGGCGCTAGGCACAATGGGCAGATGGATAGCAATTTAATTAAATATTCTCAGACAACCCCTGCAATATGTCTGTCCAATCGGTAATTTCCATAATTCCATGACTTTTCCTCCTGTAGAGTCGGAATCGGAATAGTGAGTCAGAATCGGTGTCCATTTTGGGTGGAGTCGGATTCAATGTAATTTAAGAGTCGGAGACGGATGTTTGGCTTAATGACTTCACAGCCCTGGTTGTGGAGTCGGAATTGTGGGGTCAAAGTCGATGTCCATTTTGATGGATTCAGAGTCGGAGTCAGATGTTTGGCTAAATGACTTCACAGCCCTGGCTGCAATTTTAATGTTGAGGAGTATACGAGTTTAGTGACTCTCCAACAGAATGGTGAGTGCAGCTCTGGAGTATAATACTGCCTGCAACTAAGCTTGTTTGGATGTGGTGCTGCGAGTCCGACCCCCACCCCACCAGTATATTAATCAGAACATAAAATGGATCTTTCCACAGCTGTAGTGTGTTTATCCGGCTTTCCACGTACACACTTATAAGAGATAGCGCTGTGAGATTGAATACCATACAGTGGCTGATCCCGCACTGGACTTCAAAAGAATTAGGTCATCCCGATTGACAAAAGCAAGTCTCAGAAAATTGGGGATGTAAGCAATGATAAACTGCCAAGACCATGAGCTCAGGGACGTTAGACAAGGACATTTATTTCAGTAAAACTCTCTGTTCCTCTGCAGCTGAAAATTGGAAGAATTCACTTTTAATCTGGAGCAGATTATGCTCTAAAGCCGACCTGCAAGATGTGTTAAATAGTGTAAGGATTGCACTATCACAAGCCAGAAACACTTTTCCAAACTGAAAATTAGCTTTGTTTTTCGGTTGGAATCCAACACCCGTCGGCACCACCAATGTATACAGTGGACAGAGCCAGAACACAACAGCTTCATGCACTGTGTAGTGGACATTTTGGGTATTGCAGCTCAGCTCCTATTGCAGTTAATGTAATCTGAGCTGCAATACCCAAAACAGTTGGGTGTTGAACCCCCCACCAATCTGATATTGCTGTCCTATCCCAGGGATCTCTGGGAAAGGGAAGGTGTGTCACAGTCCGCGCTGCCAGAAAATCCGCTCGTGAAAAACGCTAGTAGTCGGTGTTCAAATCAATCCTTTTTATTCATCCAACGCGTTTCAACGCCCTCCTGGCGTCTTCCTCAGGGATCCCTCACCTAGTTCACTCACCTAGTCCAGTTGTGCCACCCACAACTGGTTAGAAGGCCTGATAGAATAAGTGTCCTGATGGCTGCTGCTGGACTTCCACCGGTCTCCACTCGGGTAGACGAAATAGAAGCTCTGGGAAAGGGAAGGTGTGTCACAGTCCGCGCTGCCAGAAAATCCGCTCGTGAAAAACGCTAGTAGTCGGTGTTCAAATCAATCCTTTTTATTCAAACAACGCGTTTCAACGCCCTCCTGGCGTCTTCCTCAGGGATCCCTGAGGAAGACGCCAGGAGGGCGTTGAAACGCGTTGGATGAATAAAAAGGATTGATTTGAACACCGACTACTAGCGTTTTTCACGAGCGGATTTTCTGGCAGCGCGGACTGTGACACACCTTCCCTTTCCCAGAGCTTCTATTTCGTCTACCCGAGTGGAGACCGGTGGAAGTCCAGCAGCAGCCATCAGGACACTTATTCTATCAGGCCTTCTAACCAGTTGTGGGTGGCACAACTGGACTAGGTGAGTGAACCTTTTCTCACCTGCTTGCTTTTAGTGGCTAGTGATAAGGGCACTATTGCGCCTCTTGTCCCCCCCCCCTCTCTTTTCTTGCTATCCCAGGGATAGGTCATCAATATCTGGTCCTAGTTTCCTCCATTAACTGAGAAAAATAATGGTTTGAGACCCCCTTTATTAGCGAGAGTTGCAAGCCACAAGCCTTGACCCCAGCAGTTTGTAGCCTTAGGTTATGGACAAACACTGATGAGTTAAAAATAAATTTGGGTGAACTTCAGTCAATATAGTTTCAGGCTGGAATCTTAATTCCTTTGTTCATTTTTAGACTCCAGTAATGCTCACGGAGGAGAGGGTTAGGAGATGTGGACCCACTAGACAACAGATAAGTTGTGGAAGCTGACCCCGGTATAGGAACAGACAGGAGAAGTGACTTGAAGGTGACACGCAGACTTAAATTAGGAAAGCTCACAAGCACAGACCAGACAGAGCACAGATTAGAGTCTGTACTGTGGATTTCAACTATGACAAATGGTCGTTAGTTAATTCGTAGAACGTCAAACATCCGGCACCCTATTACAGCATACTCTTCAATGGACAAAACAATGAGCACTAACTGGCCTCCTGGAGAGAGTGGTGCTCAACCTTTAGTTGATATCACCAACCATACCCATTTTATTTAAGTGCATCCATATAAATGGCCCACCCTGTAGATGCGCACATGTAGCAGTAAGGTGCAGTGATGGAGTCCAAGGGCAGCAGAGTCCTGAGCTTGGTGTTAGCAAGGCGTAGACCTGGCTCACCGACGGCAAGGAGGAAGAAAGCATAACAGACTTACTGCAGACAGGTGCCGGTGTAGTAGTCTTGGTGCCAGTGCAGGAGGCTCCATGCAAACTTAGCGGATTCTGAGCAGACATGGAAGACGCTCTGCAGATGTAGTGGGTTTCGTGTAGACGTAGCAGGATCTATGGCGAAACAATACGTAAGTGACAAAGAGCAGGATAACGGTACAATGACTGGGCAAGGTATGGGACAGTGGACCTAAGAACCAGCAACATAACTAATGATGGGAGATGTTGCTCAGGCACCCCCCATAAAGGGAAGGTACCTTATATACACTTAGTCTATGAAGCTGAGAAGCATTACAGAGGAAAAGTTGTACTGGTCCTTTAACACAAGAGTGCAGCATGCACCACCTAAGCGCAGAGGAGAAGAAAGCTTGGGTGAGTTACACATGCGGAGGGCTTAGCACGGGGACCGGTAGACCCAGAGGAACCATGCCTCCCTGCCCAGAGGAGACCAGCCCCATGGACATGACTTGTTTGCTCTCTATCTGCTTTCCTCCTTTTCTACAACTTATTTTCTTTGCTCTCCCATAGACTGTAAATACCAGTGCCTTATCCCTCTCCACCGTGGAAATTTGTTGCTATCTCTAACACTGAGAGAAGGGAGGTGGTGTCAGAGAGAGCTGTCAGGAGCTTTGTCGGTTTTGCAACATTTTTTGCAGAACACTCAGCTAGGTAAAGGACTTTTCAGCAGCAAAACTATACCATTTTGATGAAAATTATTTATAAAGTTGCTTAACTTCTCATTTAGGAAGCCAAAGATATACCATGTCAAGGTGTATATAGCCTTTAAAGCATACACATCAACTTTCCCAGGCCAGTGTTGAGGTGATCATTGCAGTAATTATTGAAATTTGTGGCCATTTAGCAATGATACTGCTATATGCCCACTTTGTGGTCCCTCTGTATCTTCATCGCTCCAAGACTCCAGGACACAAAACTCTTCCTGGAATTGCTATTTTCAGATGGTTGTAGGCAGTCTGGGACTCCAGTAGGATTATCCTTTTTCCAGGAGTTTTCTGGAGGTTTTGCAAGCTTGACTGGATTTACCCAAGGGTGAATGATGGAATCTGCAGCAGCAAAATCCACAGTCAAATCTGCATGTCAAACATGAGTGGACATTCCTATACCCTGCCCTGTCCTTATGACGAAAGGATCTCCACTTTTTCTGTGAGCTTTTCTGTCATTGTATGGGCACTGAAATAAATTGATGACCAACCACAAGCTCTTTCAGTCCGACTGGAAATCTCTGGTGCAACGAAAACTTGGTCTTTAGGCTACGCAACAACTTGGGCTCCTCTACCATGATATTCCCAAATTGATATCTACTTTTGGTGACTGACCAATAAATAATAGAAACTGGGATATATCTTTATGAATACATTTCTTCAAGCTTTGCAATGTTTGCTGTTATTGGATCAGCACTGGAATAAATTGATGCCCAACCGGTGGCTCTTTCAGGCCAACCTGGAGTTGGCCAACTGGAAATCACTGCGTAAAGGAGACTTAGTTTTTAGGCTACGCAACGACTCAGTTGCGTGCTATGATTTTCCCAAGGTTACCATCTACTTTTGATGGCAGATTGACCAACAAATATTGGAACTGGGACCTGTCCTTATGAAGAAAGACTTTCCATTGTTTATATGAGCTTTGCAATGTTTGCTAGTTTTGGATTGGCACTGGAATAAATTGTACCCAACCAGTGGCTCTTTCAGGCCAACCTGGAGTTAGACAGAAATCACTGGTATAAGGAAAACTCGGTCTTTAGGCTATACAACGACTTAGACTTCTCCAACATGATATTCCCAAAATTGACACCTATTTTTTATGACAGATTGACCAACAAATAATGGAAACTGGGACATGTCCTTACAAAGACAGGATCTCCACTGTTTCTATGAGCTTTTCAATGTTTGCTATTCATGGATCGGCACTGCATAAATTGATACATAACTACTAGCTCTTACCGACCAACCTTGAGTTGGCAAAGTGGAAATAACTGGTGTAAAGGCAACTTGGTCCTTAGAATGCACAACAATTTGGGCTGCTCCACCATGATATTCCCAAGCTTAAGGTCTACTTTTGTTGACTGACTCACCAACAAATAATGGTAACTGGGACATGTCTCTATGAAGAAAGGGTCTCCACTGTTTCTGAGAGCTTTGCAATGTTTGCTGTTATTGGATTATCACAGGAACAAATTGTACCCAACCAGGGGCTCTTTCAGGCCGACTCCAAGTTGGCCAACTGGAAATCACTAGTGTAAAGGAAATTTGGTCTTTAGGCTACGCAACGACTTGGGCACTTCCACCATGATTTTCCCAAGATTGCCGTGTACTTTTGACAGCAGATTGACTAACAAATAATGGAAATTGGAACATGTCCTTATGAAGAAAGGGTCTTCACTGTTTCTGTAAGCTTTGCAAGATTTGCTCTTATTGGATCGACCCTGGAATAAATTGATATCCATCCAGTGGCTCTGTCAGGCCAACCTGGAGTTGGACAACTGGCGATCACTGGTGTTAAGGAAACTTGGTCTAAAGCTATGACTCGAGCTCCTCCAACATTATATTACCAGGATTGGTGTCTACTTTTGATGACAGATTGACCAACAAATAATGGAAACTGGGACATGTCCTTATGAGGAAAGGGTCTGCACTGTTCCTGCAGGCTTTGCAATGATTGCTGTTATTGGATCAGCACTGGAATAAATTGAACGACACCAGGGACTCTTTCAGGCCAACCAGGAGTTGGACAAGTGGAGATGACTGATGTAAAGGAAACTTCATCTTTAGGCTACACAACGACTTTGGCTCCTCCACCATGATAATCCCAAGATTGATGTCTACTTTTGATGACAGATTGACCAAGAAATAATGGAAACTGGGACATGTTCTTATGAAGACAGGGTCTCCACTGTTTCTGTGAGCTTTGCTATATTTGTTGTTGTTGGACAGCACTAGAATAAATTGATATCCATCCAGTGTCTCTTTCACGCCAACCTGGAGTTGGATAACTGGCGATCACTGGCGTAAAGGAAACTTGATCTTTAGGCTATGCAACAACTTGGGCTCCTCCACCATTATATTTCCAAGTTGGATATCTACTTTTAATGACAGATTGACCACCAAATAATGGAAACTGGGACATGTCCTTATGAAGAAAGGGTGTCCACTGTTTCTGCGAGCTTTGCAATGTTTGCTGTTATTAGATTATCATTGAAATATATTGATACTCAACCAGGGGCTCGTTCAAGCCAACTTGGAGTTGGACAACTGGAAATCACTGGTGTGAAGGCCCAGTTACACACACAGATAATTGTGCAGAGATTGGTCACAGATCTCTGGTTGCAGTGAAATCATGGACACATTGTTCCATTTGTTCACAGCCATAAAATGTAACAATGTGTCCATGATTTCACTGCAACCAATCTGTGACCAATCTCTGCACAATTATCTATGTGTGTAACTGGGCCTTAAAAGAGACTTGGTCTTTAGGCTACGCAATGACTTGGGCTCCTCCACCATTATATTCCCAAGATTGCCATCTACTTTTGGTGACAGATTGACCAACAAATAATGGAAATTAGGAAGGATGACAGGACTATATATGACATGTTCCACCAGAAGCCGACTATATGACGCCAACTCATTTTCCATTTTAAGTTTTTTTCTACCTTTGGTCCATGGGGCCTTTAAGCCAGTTATTGTATAAGCTCCAGGAGTATCTCGCCCACTTGTTGGCTGTAGGTTACTTCATGTCTGCTAGCCGTAGGAAAAAAGACTCCAGAAATATGTTTCCATCCATCTACGCTTATACACGGAATAAAAGTAAGAATTATTTAATCATTCCAAGACAATTTGCTGCTAACTTGAGAAATTCTGTTCTTTTTCCAAATACCAAAACCTGAAATGCTATTATGGGTAAAAAAAAAAAAGAGGAATATTTAAGTAAGTAAACCTAGCTTATGTGCCTTCTACTCCAGACAATGGGATCATTTCTCACTTGCGAGTCGATGCCTGTCTGGGCGCAGCAAAAAATGGAGCAATGAGCGAATGTCTTCTCAAATGTCAAAACAGAATGAAAGAAATCCCAGTTTAGTACTAGTATAAAAATAAAGTTGTTCAATATATCTATACCGATGGGAAAATATTATAATCTATCCTGCACGAATATGGGGCAGATTCCATCACAAATCACTGAATACGAACGGTTGGTAGTTAGGTGGTGGCACTCTTGTATTATTGTCTGTAGAAAAAAGTGTACCTCGTCATGGTCAGTAGGGGTACTACATGTAATAAAAGTTTTCATGCAACTTTTTAACTTTCCCTTTTATATTTTACTAGATGGGTGCACTATGCTATAGCATCGGGAGGGCGGTGATGTCGTGATGGGGACGGGCTCTGTGGTGCTGAGGGAGGCAGCAGAATCTCCCACTGTGCACTTTCCCCTCTGTCTATTGTCTCTCTCCCCCCTGTGTTGTATTTTCCCCTCCTTGCTCTCTCCTTTGACCTGTCTCCCCCTGTGTACTGTCTCTCTCCCCTTGTGAGTTGTATTCTCCCCATGTGCTCTCTCTTAAGATGTCTTCCTTCGGTCTTCTCTCCTTCCCTATGCTGTCTCCTCCCCTCATGTGCTCTCTCCTTTGAGCTGTCTCCTGTTGTGCTGCCTCTACCCCCTTGTGCGCTCTTTCTCCCCTGTGTGCTGTCTCCCCCCTGTGCTGTCTTCTCCCCTCATGTGCTATCTCCTTTGAGTTGTCTCCCCCTGTGCGCATGTTCCACTATGCTATGTCTCGTCACCCTGTGCATTCTCTCCCCTATGTACTGTCTCTCCCCTCTGTGTGGTCTTCTCCCCTTGTGTGCTCTCATTTGAGCCCAGGTATCCAAAGATGGCAGCGGTATGAGTATGTGCGCATGCGTGCGCCGGGTCACACTACCATCTTTGTGTATCCAGGTGTCAAAAAATGGTGGCCTCATGAGTAAGTGCACATGCGCGTGCCAGGTTATACTGCTGCCATCTTTGCATACCCAGGTGTCCAAAGATGGCAGCCACATGAGTAAGTGCACATGCACGCTTATTCAGGTGATGATGTACCCTGTCAGAAGCAGTGGCAGTTCCTGCACACCCATCACGTGGACGTGCAGATGTAGCGACCGGTGGTAAGGCCGCGGGTGTGTGTGTATGATCTTTCTCAACAGAATCCCCATACTCAGGTTTAACCGATAATAACATTTCTTTACTGTAAAACATATTTATCTCACAGTCAACCGAACTATATGCGCACTTGTATATATTAGAGTCTCTGGATCTTCACTTCTTCCGGGTACGCAGCAAGAAAAGAAAACACAACAATGAAGGTATCTTTCCCTAACTTTCCCTAAAATCACGTACCAGTCTTATCACAGAAGAAGATGTCGCTCCCACGTAGCAGGCCTGGGGATCTCCTCACTCTTCTTCTTTGGTCTCCTTCTGCAGGTAACAGTCTGTCTCTCCCAGTCTCAGGGCACACAGAGCAACAGCAGAAGGGAGATCACAGCAGCACAAATGGCTCCCTTATGTCGGTCACGGCCCCAGCACAGGCACTCTGGGTGCTCGGCGGGCAAGGTTTTGCAGAGCGGCCAGAGTCACAGCACCAAAGTCCAGTGGCCCAGGATCAGTCACAGGGGCTTCTGCGGGGTGATTTTTCCGGCAAGGTGTAGCAAAGTAGTCCACTTTAAACAGACATCCGCAGGTAGATCTTCTCAGCTCTGGATTTATACTGCTCTGATTCTCTGCTTTCACTTCCTGGTTAAACAACAGAGATGGCTGGGAGTTTCCCAGCTCTGTGATTGTACAGTCCACTGATGCCCCCTGGTGGACAAGTGCGGACTGTGCACAGTTCATTTCAGTTTCAATTTCAATAATACAATCTGAACTGTACACCTCATTACACAAATATGGTAGAGGCACGTGATGGGAGCTCATCTGGACACCGGAAGTGACAGACAAGTCACAACAATTATGTAAGTAGATTTGTATCCAAACACAATGTTAAATGAAGAATTTTTTTAACAGTAAACATCACCCATCCCATACAAATTGTATAAATGATCATGTCATTGATGCTGAAACCTCTATGACGTCTATTAATGGTATGGGTAGATAAGAGTCAAGTGCTCCGAACTGTGGTCGTGTTGAAGACCTGACAGAAAGATGATGGCTTGGACTGGGATTTAGAGTAACCGTCATAGGAAATCAGTGTAACTTATTTGTTGACATTAATTTTGTGCTTAATAGTCAAGTGGCTGGCCCTAAAAATCAATGATTAACATCTATTTCAGTATAAACGTGCTAATATAAAACATTTCAAGAAAATTTAGGATCCAAAAATTTGTTGAACAGGGCTCAAAGTGGCTACCCGAATTTTTTTGATCGTTGGTATTCTGGCTCTTCAATACCCTGCACTATCATTTCTTCTGATACTCATATGGACTGTTGTACTCACATGCAGGCATCCCCAGACAGTTTAACTCAACCACACAGACATTGTATAAGAATCCAGGAGAAGTGGAGGTGCTTTTCAATTAAAATCTTGCATTGAGGTACAATGCAGTAGGTAAAAAGAGTGATTCTCCATAGAGCAGTAACGTGTCCATACTAAAATGGCTGCAGTAAGATTATATGGAGAAGAGAGGAGTAAGCTAACATCACAGAGCTACAGGGAGAGGAAAGGGACAAAATAGCAAAGGCAGTGCTTTGGTCTAGCAACACAGCAATACACAATAGACAGCACTAAAAAAATGCATAATTCCCATTCATGGGACATAATAGTTGGGGTCCCAGAGGTTAGAACTCACATCTAAACAACATTTCTAAGATCTCAAAAGTTCTGGGAAATCCCCTTAATCCAATTTTTGTTTTCACATTTTGATTCCCTACCCCTTCTCCCGTTTTAAAAAAGTTATCCACTACTAGGACAACCCCCACTGATGTCATGTTTCCTCCAGGTAAAATAAAAAAGTCTACAATCACCTATCATGTTGGTGCCATTACAGCGCCATCTTTACTTGCTTTCTCGGGGCTCACTTGAGATTGGTCTGGGGGCTCACGTGATGTCATCATAATCACCGACGGCTTCTGTCTCCCTGCCTTCGGACACAGGAGCAATCTGCAGTAAGTAAATGGCAGCCGAAGCGTCATTTTCTGTTGATTAACTCATTTGGTGTGAAGGCAGGGAGAGAGAAGTCAGTAGTGATTGGATGCGGGACTCACATGATGTCACATGAACCCTGGGCATGTGAGTACAGACACAGCTAAAATGGCACCATCACCATTGGTGAGTATAGGTGTTTATTTTATCATGGGGAGATATGAAATCAGAAGGGTAAGTAGTGAATATCTCTTTTAATTTATTTTGTTTTATCCAGCATTATGGCCTTAGAGCATGATTCTGCAGGTCAGTATGATGGCAACAGTACTAAAATTGTTTAGTCGTTAGTATTTTAGTGCTTTAATAAGTTTATAAACTTTCTTTAGAAAAAAAAAAGGTTTGTCCCTTCATTTTCTGAGACCCCTAAGTTTTATTTATTTTTCCACCCATGGAGTTGTAAGAGGGATTTGTGTGCTGAACTGTAGTTTTTAATGGGAGCATTTTTATAGTTTTTTTTAAGTGTTTGTATGGATAAAGCAGAAGTGACCAAAAAAATGACAATTTCGACATTTTGATTTTTTTCTTTCTCTGCAACATTCATTATACAAATTAAATATTGAAAAGGTTTGCATGTTTTTAACAATCTTTATTTTTACTGCAGACAATCCGGCCCACTTTCTATAGAGATATAAAGATCTTCCTCCACTTCTTGTAGATATAGAGATCTACTCTCACTTCCTGTAAAGATCTGCTCATGCTTTCTGTAAAGATCTGTTCTCACTTCCTGTAAAGATCGGCTCCCGCTTTCTGTAGCAATACAAAGATCTGCCCCCACTTCCTGTAGAGCTATCCAAATCTGAACTACTTCCTGTAGAGATACCAAGATCTGCCCCCCACTTCCTGTTGAGATACAAAAATCTACCCAATTTTCTGTAAAGATACAAAGAGCTACCCCCACTTCCTGTAGAGATGCAAAAATCCACTCCACTTTCTGTAGGGATACCAAGATCTGCCTCCACCTCATGTAGAGATCCAAAGATCTGCCCCTCCCACACACACTTTCTGTAGATATATCAAAATCCAAACCTCTTCCTGTTGAGATACAAAGATCTGCCCCACTTCTGTAGACATACAAAGATCTGCTCCCCACTTCCTGTAGAGATACTAAAATCTTCCCCAATTCCTGTAGAGATATAAAGATCTGCTCTCACTTCCTCTAAAGATCTGCTTTCACTTCCTGTAAAGATCTGCTCTCACTTTCTATAGAGATACAAAGATCTGCTTCACTTCCGGTAAAGATGTGCTCTCACTTCCTGTAAAGATGTGCTCTAACTTCCTGTAAAGAAAAGATCTTCTCTCACTTCCTGTAAAGATGTGCTTTCACTTCCTGTAAAGATGTGCTCTCACTTCCTGTAAAGGTGTGCTCTCACTTCTTGTAAAGCACTACTCTCACTTTCTGTAGAGATACAAAGATCTGCTTCACTTCCTGTAAAGATCTGCTCTCACTTCCTCTAAATATCTGCTCTCACTTCCTGTAAAGGTGTGCTTTCACTTCCTTTAAAGATGTGGTCTCACTTTCTGTGGAGATACAAAGATCTGCTGTCACTTCTTGTAAAGCACTACTCTAACTTTCTGTAGAGATACAAAGATCTGCTTCACTTCCTGTAAAGATCTGCTCTCACTTCCTGTAAATACAGTATCTGCTCTCACTTCCTGTAAAGATCTGCTCTCACTTCTTGTAAAGCACTACTCTCACTTTTTGTAGAGATACAAAGATCTGCTTCACTTCCTGTAAAGATCTGCTCTCACTTCCTCTAAATATCTGCTCTCACTTCCTGTAAAGATCTGCTCTCACTTCCTGTAAAGGTGTGCTTTCACTTCCTGTAAAGATGTGGTCTCACTTTCTGTGGAGATACAAAGATCTGCTCTCACTTCTTGTAAAGCACTACTCTAACTTTCTGTAGAGATACAAAGATCTGCTTCACTTCCTGTAAAGATCTGCTCTCACTTCCTGTAAATACAGTATCTGCTCTCACTTCCTGTAAAGATCTGCTCTCACTTCTTCTAAAGCACTACTCTCACTTTCTGTAGAGATACAAAGATCTGCTTCACTTCCTGTAAAGATCTGCTCTCACTTCCTCTAAATATCTGCTCTCACTTCCTGTAAAGATCTGCTCTCACTTCCTGTAAAGGTGTGCTTTCACTTCCTGTAAAGATGTGTGTCTCACTTTCTGTGGAGATACAAAGATCTGCTCTCACTTCTTGTAAAGCACTACTCTAACTTTCTGTAGAGATACAAAGATCTGCTCTCACTTCTTGTAAAGCACTACTCTAACTTTCTGTAGAGATACAAAGATCTGCTTCACTTCCTGTTAAGACTTGCTCTCACTTCCTGTAAAGATCTGCTTTCACTTCCTGTTAAGATCTGCTCTCACTTTCTGTAGAGATACAAAGATCTCCTCCCACTTACTGTAGAGATACAACAATCCGCACTACTTTCTCTAAAGTTACAAAGATCTGCCCCCACTCCCTGTATACAAAGACCTGTGTCCTGATTTATAGGCAGGCTAGCAAGAGTTAATGTGTGCTGGTCTGCTTGATCCTCTTATCACATGTTGTGGGGAGGGCTATCACAGCTGCTCCCCTCCAATTATTGCTGGAGGAATCTTTCTAACCATGAGAGCTATAGTTTATTCTATGTTGGTCTGTGAGGTGCGGTGTCCCAGAATCTTGGGAGAAAGTTGTGCTATTTATTTGGTGCAGTTATGGAAGTTCTCCCCTGTTGTTCTGTATGCTTCCTTCCTGCTCTTGTTTTTCCTCCTGCTACTATTATTGTTTTTACCTATCTGTGTGCGAGCTTTGTGAGTTTTTATTTTTCCTTGTGTGTCTTTATCTGTGGGTTTCATTACTCCCCTTCCCCCTGGGGAGTAATGATCAATCAGATCAGGACTGGTCAGTTCCAGGGACAAAAAAGGAGATTTAGGCCTCTCCACCATTAGGTGTACCCCTGATACAGGAATAGCATGGGCTCAAAGCTTAAGGGTACCTTACACGCGCTACATTTCTAGGGTGGCTACAGCTAACTTACTGGTTGCAGTGAAATCATGGAGAGATTATTCCATTTGTACAGAGCAACAAGATAGAACCTTGTCTCCATGATTTCACTGCAACCAGTAAGTTACCTGTAGCCACCCTAGAAATGTAGCCGCGTGTAAAGTACCCTAAGGACAGATTAGATGGTCTGGTATTTCATTATCCCTGGTCATCGTGATAGGTTTTCCCTGGCTTTAAAGAGGGGTGACCAGATCCTGCAGGAATTTAACCCTGATGTTTTCTGTAGGATTTACCTTCCCTGACCTATCCCCAAGCAGCAGGGTATTTATCAAGTTGCCACTTCAACCATTCTTTGCCTGATCTTGGTTCCTAGTTCAGTTTGATTTGTCTAGTTTCCTGCTAGGTTCTTCTCACATTGTCTCTTTTTCTGACCTGGCCTGTCTTCTCATTCTCTCTGCTCCTGACGTCAGCCACATTTACTGAACCTGTGCTGCCTGTCCTGACCTCAGATTGCTTGAGTAAGTCTCTGCCTTTGCCTATGTATTACGTATATTTGTGTTGACCCATTGGTCAACTGGTGCAGGTCTTGGCACTGCCTTGCGACTTGTACCCGGTGACTACCTGCAGCCTGTCCTCACCATCAGAGGCTGTAGTGAATACCAGGTAGTCATGCCCCTCGAGGGTAAACCTAGCTACACATTTTGTAGATTTAAAAATACCCACCTCCACTTCTTGTAGAGATGTAAAAACCTATCTCCACTTCCTGTAGTAATTCAAAGACCCACCCCCACATTCTGTTGAAATACAAAGATCTGCTCCTACTTACTGTAGAGATTCCAAGATCCTACACTTCCTGTAGAGATTCAAAGACTCACCCCCACGTCTTGTAGAGATAATAAGGGCTACCCTCAACTTCCTGTAGAGATTCAAAGATTCACCCCCACATCCTGTAGAGACCCACTTCCTTTAGAAAGACAAAGACCCCCCCCCCCCACACTTGTAGGGATTTAAAAACTCACCCACTTCCTCTAGAGATTCAAAGACCCACCCCAACATCACATAGAGAGACCCACCTCTATTTCCTGTAGAGTGACTAAGACCTCCTTACACTTCCTGTAAAGATACAAAGACCCTCCCGATCTTCCTGTAGAGATACAAAAAAATGCCCCCACTTCCTGTAGAGATACCAAGATCTGCCCCTATTTCCTGTAGAGAATTCACCCCCTCTTCCTGCAGAGTGACAAAGAGCTCCCCACATTTTTTGTAGTGATACAAACACCCTCTCCTTCTTCCTGTAGTGATGCAAAGATCTCCCCCACTTCCTGTAGAGATACCAAGTTTTACCTTTGAGATTGAAAGACCTCCACCCATATCATGTAGAGAGACCCACTTCCGGTAGAAAGTCGAAGACCTCACCATACCTCCTGTGGAAATTTAAATACCCACTCCCACATCCTGTAGAAACCTGCCCCTACATACTCTAGAGATACAAAGGGCCCCCTCCACACTAACTGTAGAGATACAACGACCCAACCCTACATTCTGTAGAGATACCAAGGGCCAACTTCACTTCTTGTAGAGATACTTAAACCACCTCCACCTCCTGTAGAGAGACATTGAGATACGAAGACCTACCAGAACTTCCTGCAGAAATACAAAAAACCCACCCCAACGTCTTGTCGAAATACAAAGACCCATCCTCACTTCCTGTAATCCATCTCGGCTTCTCTGCTGCTACATATGGATTACACTTGATAACAGGCAGCAGACCGCAAACGAGACAGAAGAAAGGCACCTAATGAATGGCAGTTTGGAGTGATTTTTCGGGGGCCAAAAGACAACAATTTTTTCATTAAAGCGATTTGTACATTGTCTATTTATCACATTATCTTTCAAATCTATTTTAATTTCACATATATGCAGAGAAATGGATTGGCTAATGTCTAGTTAAATAAATTTGGAAATATTATAATATATCACCCAATGAAAAAAAATGTAATTTGCTTTAAGACAATAAGTAATTTTTTTACTTTACACTTGTGGTTATTTTAATATCCTTACCTCATATTTTAATGCTTGTCGAGGCTCCAGGCCAATTCCGTGCACTTTTTCTTTTTACGATGCAGTTTTTCCAAGAAAAAACGACTTTTTAACAAATTGTTTTGGCTGCCTGAGACAGGGGTTACATTGAGTGTCTGGGCAGAGCAAAGTACTGCCGAGATCCCTTCTTTGCATCACATATTTTATATCTTTCTATTTGGATTTCATTGGTAAAGATGGATTCCATTAGGTAAATTTGGTTTACGAAAGAGAAGATACATAGCAATGGGCAGAGTTACATGGTATAGACCAGTTATTTGGTCCTTGATCTTTTAAAGGAGTCCCATGGTATATTATATTTGTATATTCACCACTGGAGTGGTGCTTTAAATGCAAGCCCCGTGCCCCCGTCTCAATAAATAATCCATAGTCTCTCTGCTCTTACAGTAAAGAATTCATAGTCTCACTGCCCTTACAGTAAAAAATCCATAGTCTCTCTGCTCTTACAGTAAAGAATCCATAGTCTCACTGCTTGTACAGTAAAGAATCCATAGTCTCACTGCTCTTACAGTACAGAATCCATAGTCTCACTGCTCATACAGTAAAGAATCCATAGTATCACTGCTCTTACAGTAAAGAATCCATAGTCTCACTGCTCATACAGTAAAGAATCCATAGTATCACTGCTCTTACAGTACAGAATCCATAGTCTCACTGCTCATACAGTAAAGAATCCATAGTCTCACTGCTCATACAGTAAAGAATCCATAGTCTCACTGCTCATACAGTAAAGAATCCATAGTCTCACTGCTCTTACAGTACAGAATCCATAGTCTCACTGCTCATACAGTAAAGAATCCATAGTCTCACTGCTCATACAGTAAAGAATCCATAGTCTCACTGCTCATACAGTAAAGAATCCATAGTCTCACTGCTCTTACAGTAAAGAATCCATAGTCTCTGTCTTACAGTAAAGAATCCATAGTCTCACTGCTTGTACAGTAAAGAATCCATAGTCTCACTGCTCTTACAGTAAAGAATCCATAGTCTCACTGCTCTTACAGTACAGAATACATAGTCTCACTGCTCTTACAGTAAAGAATTCATAGTCTCACTGCTCTTACAGTAAAGAATCCATAGTCTCACTGCTCATACAGTAAAGAATCCATAGTATCACTGCTCTTACAGTAAAGAATCCATAGTCTCACTGCTCTTACAGTACAGAATCCATAGTCTCACTGCTCATACAGTAAAGAATCCATAGTATCACTGCTCTTACAGTAAAGAATCCATAGTCTCTGCTCTTACAGTAAAGAATCCATAGTCTCACTGCTTGTACAGTAAAGAATCCATAGTCTCACTGCTCTTACAGTAAAGAATCCATAGTCTCACTGCTCATACAGTAAAGAATCCATAGTCTCACTGCTCATACAGTAAAGAATCCATAGTCTCACTGCTCATACAGTAAAGAATCCATAGTCTCACTGCTCATACAGTAAAGAATCCATAGTCTCACTGCTCATACAGTAAAGAATCCATAGTCTCACTGCTCATACAGTAAAGAATCCATAGTCTCACTGCTCTTACAGTAAAGAATCCATAGTCTCTGCTCTTACAGTAAAGAATCCATAGTCTCACTGCTTGTACAGTAAAGAATCCATAGTCTCACTGCTCTTACAGTAAAGAATCCATAGTCTCACTGCTCTTACAGTACAGAATACATAGTCTCACTGCTCTTACAGTAAAGAATTCATAGTCTCACTGCTCTTACAGTAAAGAATCCATAGTCTCACTGCTTGTACAGTAAAGAATTCATAGTCTCACTGCTCATATAGTAAAGAATCCTTAGTCTCACTGCTCTTGCAGTAAAGAATCCATAGTCTCACTGCTCTTACAGTAAAGAATTCATAGTCTCACTGCTCTTACAGTAAAGAATCCATAGTCTCTGCTCTTACAGTAAAGAATCCATAGTCTCACTGCTTGTACAGTAAAGAATTCATAGTCTCACTGCTCATACAGTAAAGAATCCATAGTCTCACTGCTTGTACAGTAAAGAATTCATAGTCTCACTGCTCATACAGTAAAGAATCCATAGTCTCACTGCTCTTGCAGTAAAGAATCTATAGTCTCACTGCTTTTACAGTAAATCTATAGTCTCACTGCTCTTACATTAAAGAATGCATAGTCTCACTGCTCGTACAGTAAATCCACAGTATCACTGCTCTTACAGTAAAGAATCCATAGTCTCTCTGCTCACTTTGTAAAGAATGTATAGTTTCACTGCTTTTACAGTAAAGAATCTATTCTCACAGCTAGTACAGTGAAGAATCCACAGTCTCTCTGCTCTTACAGTAAAGAATCCATAGTCTCACTGCTTTTATAGTAAATCTATAGTCTTGCTGCTCTTACATAAATAATCCATAGTGTCACTGCTCTTACAGTAAATCAATAGTCTCACTGCTCTTACAGTAAATCCATTGTGTCACTGCTCGTACAGTAAATACAGTCTCACTGCTCGTACAGCAAACAATCCATAGTCTCACTGCTCGTACAGTAAAGAATCCATAGTCTCTCTGTTTGTAGAGTAAACAATCCATAGTCTCACTGCTCAAACAGTAAAGAATCCATAGTCTCTTTGTTTGTAGAGTAATGAATCCATAGTCTCTCTGTAGAGTAAAGAATCAATAGTCTCCTGCCTGTTAGTGCTTGGACACATTTTTTCTAAAAATCCCAAATATACCCTTTAAGGGGAGGAATACTTTTTTCATGAACTGATGATGTCCATCTCTCCTTTTTTCATGGTGTTCAATGAATAACAAAGTTCTTTCATCTGATACCAAGATGTTAATTCAAAACTGATGACCAATATGGTGGCACTTCCTGTTTTAAAAATGGCTGCCCAATCAAATCAGAATTAAATGTCAAGCAAAAAGCATAATAACCATAATTATTTTTGGATTCCTAATAAATTTCCTTCTTTTACACTTGGTTGGATAATAATCTCTATAAAAATATCTATGTGACCGAACCCTTTAATTAAGCCACACCTCTTAAAGCTTTAAGCCACACCCCCTTCTATCCTGTTCATATATATGAGGATTTTTACATTTCAGCTTCCCAAATGCCACCCGGCACAACCAGAGCTCCGGACACCCATGGAGTAAATTATGTGCAGAGGAAAAAATGCAATTATAAAGGAAAACCAGAGTTGTTGGCATCTTTATTGGGCATGATGTCATTGGTGTTGTGTAATAGGGTGTTTTGGGTCTTTGAGGGGGGCAGCATGACTGTTTCTAGTGCTTTTTTCATGTGTGGTAAGTGCCGTGTTGCTTCACCGTGTGGTGTAGCTGCCCAGACCGGAGCTGACTTAGGCTTTGCCCTGTGATTGGAGTTGGCAGCTCGGTGTAAATGCCTCTGTATTTGTACTAATTCACCTTTAGTGACAGATTCTTGGGTGCGGTGCAGGCGGATATTCTACCGCTGCGAAGCATTATGTAAATAAAAATTAAATTAATCTCCTTTTAATACAGACCTTAAACACTGTGACAGCCGGGGCTGAGCTTGCAGGAAACCTTTGCAAAATGGAACATTCTCCCGGCTTCATAGAACAAAGCGAGAGGGAGTAAAGCAAGTTAGTCATATCATATTCTAACTATTTATTTATTCTTATTCATGCAGCCGTATTAATTAAAGGGAATCTGTCAGCAGGTTTTTGCTATGTAAGCTGAGGACAACTTGACGTAGGGGTTTAAAAACCAAAATCAACTGTGCCTCTCTTATCTGTGTTTGTGCTATTGTTTACTTAAACTAAAGGCTTTATCAACTGGCGATTACCATTAATGGACTACATTGTCAGTTCTTGTCAGTCTGACATGCCCCCCTTGCTGTGATTGACACCTCACTGTCCATGGACAATCTTTATTGAGAGCTTGGTGTGGGCGGGGGGCAACTCTCCCAGCTTTTTTCAGAAAGTGGAGCAGGTGGACCTCCGAAAAGTTGAAGACTCTGCAAAAAGAGCAATGAAATGGATTTATCATATCGTCACAATACAGTGGACTCATCGAGCTGAGAATTGAGTGATCAGGAGACTCTTTGTAGCTATGTAGTGAATTTTGCAGTGTTGTAGGAGAGTTCAGAGTTAGTACTGCCTGTCAGGTAATTCAATTGAAATGTAGTTGCAGAGCCCAGCAGCATAGCAGAGCCAGGTGATTCAGTTGTAGTGATGGACCAAAGCCCAGTGGCTTAGCAGCGCCAGGTAACTCAGATGTAGTGATATAACAGAGCCCAGTGGCGTAGAAGAGCCAGGTGACTCATTTGTAGTGATGTAACAGAGCACAGTAGTGCAGCAGAGCGAGGTGACTCAGTTCTAATAATGTAACAGAGCCCAGCGGCATAGCAGAGCCAGGTGACTGAGTTGTAGTGATGTAACAGAGCCCAGCAAAACAGCACAGCTGGCTATATCAGCAACTCGATTGTAGTGATTTAGCAGAGTCCTGTAATGATCTACATTGCCTGTGTTTGTTCTAGGTTTGTGGAGACTGTCAGCCTGGGCTGGCTTTGTGCCTCAATCACCTGAATTCAGCTCAGTTAATTAGGCCTCTATTTAATCAAGCTTGCAGCTATGCTCAGTGTCAATTCTACACTTGCTTCTGGCTGTGTGCACTTGATCTCCCTGTACTCTGAAACAGACCCTGCCTGACTTTGCTATCTTGCCTGGACTCGACCCTCTGCTTGTGACCTGACTCCTCTTTCAGTTTGTACCTTTGTATTGTTTTTGTCTCTCTGGTTTCCTGACTTTGGCTTGAATTGGATTTCCCTTCTGACCACCCCTTGTTGTACTGCGGCATTTCCTGGACCTGACCTCGGATTGTTTTGACCTCTCTCTACTACCGGTAAGTAGTATTATTGTTATTTACTTTCCATTTATTACTGTTTGTCTTCTTCTTCTCTGAGACTAGTTATTACTTGTGACCAGCGTCACAAGTCCGTTAGCACAGTAGAGCTGGGTATATCAGGAGACTTGCTAGTAATCAAGATTAACGGAACCTTGCTCACAGATAGTGCCTAACACACCAACAACCTAAATACTCAGGCAATATGCTCTTGCCTGAGCCAGCTTGTATGACTTGGGAATGTGAACTCTATAGTATCATGCCCAGTTATCAGACAACTGGTACTGGATCTGTGACAGGTGACTAACTTTTCCTCCAAAGACTGTACCCTATAGAGGTTTTCTCACAAAGGCAACCCCTTCTAGAGTGCAGCCACTAGAGTGATCAACCAATCACCACTGATCTGGTTTGTATCCTTAAGGTGGGGTCACACGCGGCGATGTCGCCCGCGACATCGCCGCACAGTGACGTCACAGCGAAGTCGCGGGCGATATTGCAAGTGCGTCGCGCTGTGTGACAGCGCGACGCAACTGCAAATTATCGCTGGTCGCAGGTTGACAGGTTTATGAACATGTTCATAAACCTTTCAACCTGTGACCAGCGATTAGGCTGGATCGCGCCGTCTGACACTGTTGGCGGCGCGATCCAGCCTATATCACAGGGTTACTGAGCCATCGCTCGCTGGGCTGAGCCCAGCCCAGCGAGCGACGGCTCCGCCCACATCGCCGCCGCGTCACCGGCACCGTCGTGCCGTGTGACAGCTGGCCTGCGATGTCGGAAGCGACCGCGCACCTGCACGTCGCTTCCGACATCGCAGACCAGATCGCCGCGTGTGACCCCACCTTTAGTCTCTCTATCTCTACCACTCTGGTATCTCCCACTGATAACGTCAATTATGACATATTGTCCATTTTCCACCTGACTACTCTAGCCAATCTCTTGTCTTTAGCGGTGATGTTTGCATGTATAACATATGGTCGTGAATTTTAGGAACACATAATCAGAACAACCCCCTAAAGCCTCAGACTAAAATTAACTTTGCTTTAATTCATATCAATTAGGGGTCTGATACAGAACTATCTAATATATAAGAGTGTATGTGTATGTACGTCCACTAAAGGAATTTGCACCGTTGAGCCAACAATCAAAACATTTTGCACACACCCCACCCATTTTACTCAGGGAATATCATAGACTATGTTTTGGGAGGAAATTTTAAACCCCCCCCCCCAAAAAAAAGGCCTATTTACTCTTTATGTGAGTGTATGTATTCATGTCAACTATACACCCATATGTGGTCATATCGCTCATCTACAGTCATATGAAAAGGTTTGGGCACCCCTCTTAATCTTACTAATTTTTTTTGTTTAATACTGGGTTTTTGCAACAGCTATTTCAGTGTGATCTATGTAATAACTGATGGACACAGTAATATTTCAGGTTTGAAATGTGGTTTATTGCACTAACCATAAATGCGAAATATGCATTATTTCAAAATTTGACAGGTGCCAAAGTGTGGGCACCCTTCTGATTTTCATGATTTGAATATTCCTAACTACTTTTTACTGACTTACTGAAGCACTAAATTGGTTTGGTAACCTCATTGAGCTTTGTACTTCATAGTCCGGTGTATCCAATCATGAGAAAAGCTATTTCAGGTGTCCACTTGCAAGTTGTTCTCCTAGTTGCATCTTCTCTGAGGAGTGGCATCATGGGCTCCTCAAAACAGCTCTCAAATGATCTGAAAAAAAAAAGATTGTTCAACATAGTTGTTCAGGGGAAGGATACAAAAAGTTGTCTCAGAGATTTAACCTGTCAGTTTCCACTGTGAGGAACATAGTAAGGAAATGGAAGACCACAGTTCTTGTAAAGGCCAGAAGTGGTAGGCCAACAAAAATATCAGAAAGGCAGAGAAGAAGAATGGTGAGAACAGTCAAGAACAATCCACAGACCACCTCCAAAGACCTGCAGCATCATCTTGCTGCAGATGGTGTCACTGTGCATTGGTCAACAATACAGCGCACACTGCACAAGGAGAAGCTGTATGGGAGAGTGATGCGAAAGAAGCCGTTTCTGCATGCACGCCACAAACAGAGTCGCCTGAGTTATGCAAAAGCACATTTGGACAAGCCAGTTTGATTTTGGAAGAAGGTCCTGTGGACTGATGAAACAAAGATTGAGTTGTTTGGTCATACAACAAGGCGCTATGCATGGTGCCACAAAAACACATCATTCCAAGAAAAACACTTGCTACCCAGTGTCAAATTTGGGCGAGGGTCCATCATGCTTCGGGGTTGTGTGGCCAATGACGGCACCGGGAATCTTGTTAAAGTTGAGGGTCGCATGGATTCCACTCAGTATCAGCAGATTCTTGAGAATAATGTTCAAGAATCAGTGTCAAAGTTGAAGTTACGCCGGGGATGGATCTTTCAGCAAAACAATGATCCAAAACACCGCTCCAAATCTACTCAGGCATTCATGCAGATGAACAATTACAATGTTCTGGAATGGCCATCCCAGTCCCCAGACCTGAACATCATTGAACATCTGTGGGATGTTATGAAGCGGGCTGTCCATACTCGGCGACCATCAAACTTAACTGAACTGGAATTGTTTTGTAAAGAGGAATGGTCCAAAATACCTTCATCCAGGATCCAGGAACTCATTAACAGCTACAGGAAGAGACTAGAGGCTGTTATTTTTGCAAAAGGTGGATCTACTAAATATTAATGTCGCTTTTCTGTTGAGGTGCCCATACTTTTGCACCTGTCAAATTTTGAAATAATGCATATTTCACATTTTGCGGTTAGTGCAATAAACCTCATTTCAATCCTGAAATATTACTGTGTCCATCAGTTATTACATATATCACACTGAAATATTACTGTGTCCATCAGTTATTACATATTTCACAATGAAATAGCTGTTGCAAAAACCCAATTTTAAACAAAAAAAAAAGAGTAAGATTAAGAGGGGTGCCCAAACTTTTTCATATGACGGTATGATAATGCCCACATATACTAATGCTCATATATGGAAATCCCTATATAAGGTAATAGGACTGTGTCCCTCATGGTTATTGCCCCAAGGAGGAAATACCAGTATACAGCAGGAGGCCGCACACAGCCCCCAGTATGCTGCAGGAGGTCGCACACAGCCCCCAGTATACTGCAGGAGATCGCGCATAGCCCCAGTATATTGCAAGAGGTCGCACACAGCCCCCAGTATACAGCAGGAAGTCACACACGGCCCCCAGTATATCGCAGTAGGTCACACACAGCCCTCAGTATACTGCAGGAGGTCGCACACAACCCCCAGTATACAGCAGGAGGTCAACTACAGCCCCCAGTATACAGCAGGAGGTCAAACACAGCCCCCAGTATACAGCAGGTGGTCACACATAGCCCCCAGTATACAACAGGAAGTCATACATAGCCCTCAGTATACCACAGGAGGTTGCACACAGCCCCCAGTATACAGCAGGAGGTTGCACACAACCTCCAATATACCACAGGAGGTCGCACACAGCCTCCAGTATACAGCAGGAAGTCTTACACAGCCCCAGTCTACCGCAGAAGGTCAAACACAGCCCCCTGTATACTGCAATACATCACACACATCACCCAGTATGTGTGGGGTGGTGATGCAGGTTGGGCTTTATTTTGGGGGGCAGGGGTACGCATTTGGGGGGTGCGATTTGGGGGGACAGATTTGGGGTGGCAGTATGGTTTTTGTGGTGGTGTGCGGATCTGGGGGGCAGGTTTTGGGGGTGGGGTGATTTTTTAAGGGGGGAGTGGGTTTGGGTGGCAGAGGATGGGAGGTGAGGGTTCAGAGAGGGCATTTGTTTTGGGGAGCATGGGGGGCAGGTTTGGGGATGGGTGGGGTAATAGGTTTTGGGGGAGAGGAAGTTTAGGGGGTGGGGGTTGAGGGGTAGGTTTTGGAAAGAGCAGGGGTGGGAGGGGTGGGTTTGGGTTGGGGGAGGTGAGGGGAGCATGTTTGATGCATATAGTTGACATACACATACACTCAGCTTATAACTAAGAACAGTTAGTTACTATGCCCGGGCAATGCCAGGCTCTACAGATAGTAAATTAATAAAAATAGAGCTAAGTGATGACATTTTTGTTACCTACAGCCACCACTAGAGGGAGCTTGGGATTCTACTGCAGACAGATCATACATTGATCTCAATAATAAACCAGTATTCAATTAGATCCTAAGCTCCCCCTAGTGGTGGCTATAGGCAGCAAGAATTTTATCATTGTGCACATAAGTAGGAGATTTGGAGCTTTGTATCAAATAGTTTATATCACATCAATTATATCAGCACAAAATGTTGGACTTTGAGTGCTCAGAAAAATAGCTCATGTGCCAGGATTGCATGTGAAGATTTCAGCTTGTTCTGGACATTGGAATGGGATGTTGTGTACATTTCTCATCTCCTGTGTTTGACTACTGTATATGTGAATTTTTTAGGTCGGGAACTGCTGACATAGTTATTTTATAGTTGATTGCTCTAATTAATGATCACAGGGAATTACCCAGCCAATAATTCCCACACTCCCGTTCACAGAGCTGCCGGGGCATCTCAGGCCAGGTAATGCTCCTTCATGGAGACATTATTCCGACTAGAGGCTAAATGCCGTTTAATTAGTCTTTAACACTAACAGCTGTTGGCAGCTGCTCTTGATTTAGATTTCTGGAAATTCCTAGACTATTAATTGCCAACGAAAAAAGAGAAGTCAGGAAAATATTGTCTTTTACGTGAAAAATGCTAAGTAGACCGGAAGGACGGTGTTGCTTTAAGCCGCATTAGGATACTTTTTATGAATCAATATTGTTTTTATTATATTTTTATGTTTACTTTCTTGTGACCTAAATGATGGTAGACTTTTACATGATCTCTGCTCTTTCAGACGACTTGATCTTATTTGATAAAGTGAGTTGTGAGTTGCTTATTTGTCAAGATTATGTTGTCTCACCCCTGAAAGATCACTCAAAAGTGCTGGTCACAAGGCAGCACCCTTATATCGAAAGGGTCCACTGCTTTTTACCAAATGTAACCTGTCTCCATCAGGGAGACACCCAGATGGATTGCAGGAAGTAGGCCGGGTGTTTGTCTGTCTACGGGAAATAGGGTGGCTTTTTGTTTACAGGAAATAGGTTGCATCTTTTATCGCTCTACAAGAAGTGGAACCTGGTCTTCGTGTTCCATACAAGGAATAGGGGTGGTGTCTTGATTTCTGCATGAAGCGAGGGTGGACCTTTGTCTCTGCAGGAAGTGAGGTCAGGTCATTGCCTCTCCACAGGAAGTGGAGGTAAGTCTTTGTTTCTCTACCGGATATGGGGAGGAGTTGGGTCTTTGTCTCTCTACTGGAAGCCGGGATGGGTCTTTGTCTCTCTACAGGAAGTGGGGGCAGGTATTCTCTCTCTACAGGATATCGGGGTGGGTCTTTGTCTCTACAGGAAGTGGGGGTAGGTCTATGTCTACAGGATATCGGGCTGGGTTTTTGGCTCTCAACAGAAATTAGGTTGAGTGTCTCTGCAGAAATTGGAGGTGGGTCTTTGTCTCTCTACAGGAAGTGGGGGCAGGTATTTTCTCTCTACAGGATATCGGGGTGGGTCTTTGTCTCTACAGGAAGTGGGGGTAGGTCTATGTCTACAGGATATCGGGCTGGGTTTTTGGCTCTCAACAGAAATTAGGTTGAGTGTCTCTGCAGAAATTGGAGGTGGGTCTTTGTCTCTCTACAGGAAGTGGAGGCAGGTCTTTGTCTCTCTAGAGGAAGTGGGATTTAGTCTTTGTCTCTCTACAGGAAGTAGGATTGTGTCTTTGTCTCTCTACAAGAATAGGATTAGGTCTTTGTCTTTCTAAAGGAAGTGGGATTGGATCTTTGTTTCTCTACAGGAAGTGGAGGTGGGTCTTTGGCTCTCTGCAGAAAGTAGGTTGAGTGTCTATACAGGAAGTAGAGGAGGGTCTTTGTCTGTAAAGGAAGTGGGGCAGGGCTTTGTCTCTCTTCAGGAAGTGAAGACAGATCTTTGTCTCTCTACTGGAAGTGGGGCAGTTCTTTGTCTCTCTACAGAAAGTGGGGGGCAGGTTTTTGTCTCTCCTCAGGAAATGGGGGTGGGTCTTTGTCTCTACAAGAAGTGGGATCGGGTCTTTTTCTCTTTACTGGAAGTGAAGATGGGTCTTTGTTTCTCTACTAGATGTGTGTGTGGATCTTTGTA
This sequence comes from Allobates femoralis, assembly GCA_033576535.1. NCBI lineage: Eukaryota > Metazoa > Chordata > Amphibia > Anura > Aromobatidae > Allobates > Allobates femoralis. The sequence continues at coordinate 583,981,605 of JARQOC010000004.1, read as the reverse complement.
TTTCTGTAGGAAGGCGGGTCTTTGTCTCTACAGGAAGTAGGGGCAGGTCTTTGTCTTTCTACTGGAAGTTGAAGCTGGTATTTGTCTCGCTACATGAATGTGAGGAGGGTCTTTGTCTCTCTACAGTATATGGGAGCGGGTCTTTGTCTCTGTATAGGAAGTGGGAGCAGGTATTTGTATCTCTACAGGAAGTAGAGTGGGTTTTTCTCTCTCTACAGGATATTGGGGAGGGCCATTGTCTCTATAGAATATTGGGATTGGGTCTTTGTCTTTCTACAGGAAATGGAGGTGGGTCTTTATTTCTCTACAGGAAGCTAGGATGGGCTTTGGTGACATTTGGTGCTCATAAGATTCCACTGAGAATGTAGTGGGAAGGAGGAGGAGGAAGGAGCCAGAGGTAGATGCAGACACTCTGCTGTAAGTTCTCCTGAAATGACCATTACACGTTTAGGATATGTGGACGGGTGTGACGCCCACAGGGTGTGATGAAGAGTAGTGGACTCACTAGACCACCGATGGTGTAGTGGTAGCTGTATATCCGATACTCAAGAGACAGGAGAATGAGCTTCATAAAACCAAAGATATATATTGAAGCAAGTAAAGGCATCTGAGGCGAGGACCCTCTGGATTACAACACTGTACCACGTAGTAGAGCTGCGGCAAGGGTTTACCCCTGTACAGTGATTCCTCCCGTTACAACATCAAGGTGGCCTGAATGCCATGAATCCTGGACCAGAGGGGCGACCCATACAGACCGGATAGGAGAAATTGGAATACTGGCTCTGTTAGTGGAGGGGATCCTGGAGGCTCCTTGTAATCTTAGAAAGGATTGGCCACAATGGAGTGGGATCCGGAGTGTCCAGAGGGTTCCAGGGTGGAGAACAACCAACAGAAGATTTTGTGGAGACAGACTTTCAAATGCAGAGCACAACAGAGTGAGACCTGAGCATGAGGCAAGAATATCCAGACTGATGATGATGCCCAGGCACCTCCCAGAAGGGGAGGACGCCGTTTATGCACAGAGCATCACAGCAGAAACAGCCCTAATAAAGAATAGGTGCTCTACTGCTTTAAGTATGTGTAGGAGGTAAGGCACGGCTCCTTAGAGCATTCCCAGGAGGCTTGCAAAGGGAATGTCGGTTCCTAGCAGAGCTAGAAGCTGCACATCGTCTGGAGCCACGGACAGAGTGAGCAGTACCATTAGAGCTATGCGATAGGCCCCCATCTCTACGGTGGTCGGACCAGCTACCGAGGGCTTGACAATGGGTCTATATCTCTCTACAGGAAGTGGTGATGGGTTTTTGGTCTGTTTACACAAAGTAGGGTAGCTCTTTGTCTCTCTACAGGATAGGAGGGTGGGACTATTCCTCTCTACAGGATATGGGGGTAAGTATTTGTCTTTCTACAGGTAATGAGGCTGGGTCTTTATTTCTTTACAGGAAGTTAGGGAGGGCCTTTCATGACATTTGGTGTTCATAAGTTTCCATGCAGAGGGTAGTATGAATGAGGAAGAAGGAGCTCGAGGTCGATGCAGAATTTCTGCTGCAAGTTCTCTTGAAATGACAATTACACTTGCAGAGAAAAAAAGTAAAAAGATCAACTTTTTTTAGCAAAATTTCTTTGCTGTAAGATAGTTTAATTTTTATACCTTGATATTAGCAGTGATGGGAAATGCCCCTATGCTTCTTTATTTGTATATTGGACCATTGTTCTTTCTTACACTTTTTCTCATCGGGGCAAGTAGTTTAACCACTTCCCTTTTTCCTAATAAACGATGATGTCTTCATCTTCTTGGAATCCATCTATATTTACATGCAAACTCTACCTCGGAGTTAGGTTTTCGAGCTAATATGGTTATTTTTGTGGCTGACCATGTGCGATATATGTCCCATTTTGTACCTTGTGCTGTAACTTTTCTATAACTTTCTTATACTTTCTTTCATAGTTCAAGTTATTACACCTTGTTTAGAGTCAGCTGTTACTCATTTATTCAGGTTTTCATTTTCGGAGTGAACTACTTCATCTTCCGGAATCCTGTGTTGTATAGCATGTTATACAATAATTATTTTATTCATTTAATTTTTATTATTTTTTGTATATTTTTTGGAATCCCTGCTACAGTTTATTTCTGTGTGTGTACATTGATCATTACAAATATTAATACAACTTAACTTCGTGTGTCGATGTGGTGTGGATTAAAAAAAATCCAATGTTTTTTTAAGCTAATTATATCTTTTTTTATTAGTTTAACTTTGTGTTGTTAGGCTCTTAGAGAATTCAATGGGAAAATCACCATACTAAGAGTATGCTAAATTTTGGGGAAAAAAGTCACAAAACCCAAAACTCCTATGTGGTGTCCCAACCAGTGGGGCGCCACATAATGCTATGTTTGTGGTGCACTTTGGGCTAGATTCACACCACCCTGTTCTCAAGGCTCAGGACTCCATCTACATACTGTAACTGAGAAATCTAGATTCAGGTGTTACCCCGACATAGCTCTGAGCTATGTGTGTCTCTGCAGGTGGAGGAGAGGTGGAGGGGTGTGTCATAGCATTTAGGTGGTGGTGGAGGTAGAAGGTAGTGTCTTAGCGTTCAGATCTCCACTCTCAGAGCCTTGAAGTAGTTCCACTTCCCTCCATCGGGTGTCGCAGATAGCGTTTGTTCTCTACTAGGATCTCATGCAGTGAAGATGTGCTGTGCTGAGCTGTGCTGCTGCTTCCGTTGCCTTCCATAGGAGCTGCTGCATTTTCCCAGTCCATGGGTGGAGGTAGAGGCTCCTAGCCTAGGTATGATCAGGAGCAAAGGACAAGGGTGGCAGCCTGGACGTCCTAACCTTCACGTGTAACTCCAGGATCAGGGTGAGGAAGGAACGATCAGTCTAAGTGTCAGACTAGTTCCCCAGTTCAACAATATATACAAAAAAAAACCTTTTCAAATCTTTATTTATAACTGCAAATTCACAAGAATAGTTTAAAAACTACAGTTCACAGCCAAGAAGGATGGAAGGAATAGGCCCAGTCAACTATTCTCCCTCTTCACCTCTATCTTACAGCAGGGGTCAGCACCCTAATAGACCATATGGCGCCCCTACTCCTCAATGGATTCCCCTAAGTTTGCCCTTAACTGACCCTGAGAGTCAGAAACAGTGCACAGTAAAATGTGATGTAGTGTAAGCGCTTTAGCTTATTCACTATAATAGGACCACCATAAGGTCCAAATTGTGT